>NJDD01003858.1:42976-60454 GCA_002245505.1 Calephelis nemesis | reverse complement strand
AGCGGGCTGCGGACCGACCACTCCGTCATCGACCTGCCGCCCGTGCACGATGACGAGGCCGCTATTGATGTGAGTCTGTTAAACTTGGCCCTTAGCTCCCGATATTCCTTCCAGAGTACTCTTCAACAACTTACCATCACGTCAGATGCGAGCATTGATATCTTTCTCAATAACGATTAAGTTTAATTTTTTTTAGTTAAAAAAGTTTAAAGTAGTTTTAGTTTTTTTTGGTTTTGATTAGTTAAATTTTTGCATCAAATTTCCCGTATTTGTATCACAGATTTAATAATTGAATGAATGGATGTATGAATGAAAAGACATAATTTTATTTATTTGCTATATATATATATGTGTTAGAAGCTGTTATAAAACATATTTTTTTGTAGCAAGTACCTACTACATTATGGTGTGAAAATATTTATACAAATTTATTATTTAGATTTTAAATTATATAAATTTTTATTTTAACAAAGTTTTAAAATGTGTTTAGGTTTAACCCCAATTATTGTAAGCTTATCTGTTCCTGTCGCCATTACGTCAACACTTGTCATTGGCCGTTCTGGTTTACTGAATAACATAGCCGATAACTTACTCACACTTCATGCTCAGCATACCAAACTCAAGTTGGCAACACACCATTATCCTAGACGTCTTAAGGTTAGGTTAGATGTTAGGCGATGGTTTTTCTTGCCATCAGGAAGACCATCTGATTTTTTTCCTATACGTAGTCTTCATTTAGGAATATCCATTACAACAATTTTGCGACAAGTTCCAATTAAGTATATCTTCGGATTAACTCGAGCTTTCATGTTTTTTTATGTTAAAGCTTAATAAAGTCCATTAAATTTTATAAATATGAAGTTTATGGTACGAGATCCAGCTGCAAATTTGTGTAGTTATCGAGTAGGTACATGCTAAAATCCACGTTTTTGAAGTGAAACTCCTTTATTGGGGTTGGAAAAAAATTTAGTGTAACATTTTTTAGTTACGCGTCACATTTTTCCGTTAAGCACCATCTTTGTTCTTATCCCTACCACGCGTGATTCGAAGTATACTTTCTCCAGCGGAGTAGGGATTGGCAATAAACTTTATTTAACCGATTTCTGTAAAGTTGCATATAGTACATTATTTTTTGAAAAATAACGCCATAAAGAAGTTTCACTTCTTCACTTCTTACGAGTGTACGCTAGTACACGCACACATTTTTATTCATGTTTATGATTAGTAAAATAAAAATCTACCACGGGGCCATTCCAAATGTGGCTATTAGTATATTTAATTAAGTTATTGTTAATTGGATTCGCGGGAAAAAATTAATTAATTAAGAAATACAATATCGTTCACTTTACGGCAATAGGTATAAAGACTTAAAAAATCGTAGTTGCCTTTGCGCGCTTGGCCGTACCTTTTCGCAGCCAGGTCTAAACAGCTGTGATTTCGATATATTTATACATCCATAATGTATATTGATCCTTTGTAGATCAAAATAAAGCAATTTTTTTCTCATTTTTATGATATACGCAACCTTATGAAATCTAGCTGCTAAGTTAGGGTTACTGGTTTTTGAAGATGTTGTAATATTTTAAGTATGTTATTGGTGGTAGTTTAAGTGTATACTAGTTTTTTTTAATGAAAGACAAAGAAAAGAGATGGAAAATTTTAGACCTGCACAATAGTTCGGACATATCCACTCGTAACGTTTTTAAGAAATTTCTAGACGGTTATAATCCGGTTGCATCCATCTGGACCGTAAATGTAATCTAAATTTAATAGATGGAAACAAACTTTTCTCCAAGGTTTCCTTTCTTGGAAGGCGTGTTTATAAGTGTCTGGAACTCCTATTTATCAACGTTCTCCAAAGAGTGGATTAAAAATCGGTAGAAATGTCAAATACGAACTGTCATCACTTAACGTGTTTTGTCTCTTTCTATTACTATCTTTGAAAGAAGGTAGTAATAGAAAGTTTTGTGAGGTGCGCAACATAATGATTATTGCACATTAAATCGTCCGTATGTACGGAACCGGCGTATGCCTTTAACAAGTGTATAATTATTGTTTATTTGAATTAAATAATCTTTGTTTAAGATTGTCGTGGCGGTGGATCCCGCGTCGACTGCAGCACAGCGACTGGGTCCTTTACTGTTGGTGTTGAGGCGAGTCGTTAACTGTCGCATCAAACTGTTCCTCAACCCTCAGGACAAAAACTCAGATATGCCACTTAAAAGGTATTCAACATAATATTTTAGCTGGTGTTTTATTAATTAAGGAATTTGTTAAAGGGTAAATTTACCCATTTAAAAAGTCAGAATTTTAATAAATTTGGTAAAAAATTAGAACTACATAAACTTTGTAGGAAATCATTAAAAAATAATTTAGCGTGCTACAAGGATTAGGTTTTAGGATAGATATGTTTTGGTTTGAAGTTGCTGATTCTGTTAATATCAGCATATAAAATATTGCTGGATACAGCTATGCACAATTGGATTTTGCAACTAACGTCCAAATTCAATACCTACAGTAGCCCTATCTCTTATTTGTTTATTGAAATTGGTCGTTAGCCAGGTTTCACTCATGATTGCCGAAAACTTCCCGTGACAGTAGGGAAGAAATAGTAAAGTTCCTTATTAAGCTTTTCTGCCAATAAAAAACGAGCTTTTGAAATTATAATCAAGATTAGCTATATGTTCGGCAAGATCCCCAACTCTGGCTTTTCGTAAAATCATTGACCATCACATATCATCAAAATTGTTAAGAGTTGTATAATGTCGTATTGTTTTCGGTTAACCCAATTTTAGAATATAAATCCGAGGTCATACAGCCGCCTCGGTGATACCCAGGATCGGGGATGCCCAGGATTTTATTTTTGTCCAAAAAATGTCCAGGAGTCCTAAGAAAATACACCCGAATTGGTATCATCGTTGTATCTATTTCTGTTTCTGTTGTTACGATGTCAATATTGGTCTTATTCTAGTTTGAAAGAAAATTTACACACGAGTCTTGATATTCCCGTGAAATAACATTAGTGAGAAAGCGCCTGCTTGTTTTAAAACAAATATACTGCATACAGTTTCTACCGCTACGTGCTGGAGGCGGAGCCCACATTTGCGAACGGTGTGCGTGCGGGCCCGCTGGCAAGGTTCTCGCGGCTGCCGCACGCGCCGCTGCTGTCGCTCGACCTGCGCACCCCGCCCAACTGGCTCGTCGAGTGCGTCAAGTCCGTCTACGACCTCGACAACATACGGCTGGCCGACGTCGAGTCGCTTGTTCACAGGTACACTCACTGCTTCATCATTATATAACGGTAATGTATGTATAGTATTTTAACATGTCACAGTTAAGCGAGAGCAACATCTTAGCAAAGTCACATAATATGTATGTGTGTATGACATGTGTCAGTTAAACAAAAGCAACATCTCAGCATAGTCATACGTCAATTAAAGTGAAACTTTTATTACAATGTCTCAATTTTTTTTGGTCTGTGTGTTGCATGTCACGTGACGGTGGCGTCAGAGCAGCCGAGGCCAATATGGCGGCGTCTATAGTTCATAGTTATAGATCAAGTTTCACTTTTACCGTGGTTTCATGAAACCACACAATGTTTTTTTTTGCAATAGCAACATCTTAGCATAGTCAAATGTCAGTTTAGCAATTGTAACATCGTAGCATTGTCAAAACCGAGTTGCGGTGACAGTAGTCGTAACTTATTTTCACTTGCTTAACTGCCTACAATTAAACTCTTTCTATTTTGTAGCGAGTTCGAGTTGGAATATCTGCTTCTGGAAGGACACGCATGGGACACAACTTTAGGTACACCACCTCGAGGACTCCAGCTACTCTTAGGCACACGAGAAAAGCCAGACATTATGGACACCATTGTGATGGCAAATCTAGGGTACTTCCAATTGAAGGCCAATCCTGGTGCTTGGATATTGCGTTTGAGACCAGGAAGATCTGAAGATATTTACGAAATTGTGGGGTAAGTTTTATCATGCACCTGTATTTTTTAATAACAAAATCCATTTATTGATTGGTTGTTTATTTTAAAATACTATATAACTGAAGCAATAAAACATTAACGATAAACTTTAAATATTAGAATTCATACAAATTACGCTTTTCAAGTGTAAGGTAGAATAGGATCTATGCTTTATTTTTTATAACAATCGAGTACAGAAAAAATAATGCATTGCTATTGGTCCACATATTCAACATAAAGTTCATTTCAAAAGAAAGAATGAACAAAGGCGTAGTGCCCGCCTCTTATAGCGCTGAATCTCATTCTGCCAGTATCGGAAATATGCGACGGGAATACCCAGTACTCGTTTTTTAAAATCTGTTTTGCTCGTAGACATGAAAATACTGACACGCCCGCTGGAAGTGAAGACATCCAAGTGTTGATGAGCTCTTTCCGAAGCCACGTGATCAAGTTACGAGTTAGCAAGAAACCGGACATGCAACATATGGACCTGTTGGTTGAGAACGAGGAGAGAAACTCCGGCGGGATATGGAACTCTATTGCAAGGTAGTACATATATTTTTTAAAACATTTCACCTTTTTCGTTACAAAAAAGTAGAATAGCTGTAACATAAACAAATAACATCATTCATCATCACAATCGGTCCAAGTGTACGCTATCCTTAAAAATATGTGTTATGTGTTACTAAAAACTATGCTATATTTGATATTTAAAAAATATTCTAGATGAGTAAATATCTAATACATACATGTAAGTTATTTATAAATTTACTTTTTGACACATTTTTTATATTTTATATGTTTATAAAATAAATATTAATAATAATAAATATTAAAAATATGTTATTGAAAATTGTATTGTAAAAGCGTGTAAAGAAAAAAAGATACTTTTTTGTAAACAATAAATCGGTTTCATGATTTGTGGGTAGTTCAACGTAATATTTATAATGCAGGATCCTGGGGGGTTACCATAAGCTCTTAAAACAGTACTGTTTTAACAATACTAATTGTCAGTCGAGAAAGACAACCTTATGATGTATACCATAAAGTTGCTTATAAAGGCAGGCATTTAGCAACATGGAAATGATACTGCTATAAGCGTTCATGGTAGGGCCCCTGTTTCTCGTATAGACGTGTTTTCGCACTTAACACATATAAAATTTTTGCATGTGTGTGTGCTGCTATAGGCTGCACTACCAAAAAATTAATATATATATACAAGTGTTATTAAAATATTGTCATTTAAAATATATACGTTACATTTTAATAAAAAGCTCATTATTCAATTATTTAGGTAATTTCTGATGTTTCATATTATTTATTGACATAACTGGTCACACAGACTTACAACTTTGTTTGAAATCCAAAGCCGCCATTGTTATAAATACATTAATTGATTCGTGACGATATTTTGTGTTAAGTGAGTTGTGATTTCGCCGCATCATTCCAATTTAAAGATTACGGTGTTTTTACTGGTCTCAAGTATTCATATTTGTATAAAAGGACGTTCGGCGTATTACAGTTACGCCAGAAAACTTTTTAGGTTACCTTGCTAGTGATTTTTAGAAAATGGTGAAATTGGTGAATTTTGTTTAAAATGTCCGTAAACGATCATACAGAAATGCCAAATGGAGACATGAATGTGATTTAAAACAGATTTCCTAATCTGCTCCTACTGTTTTCTTGCATTTGCATCAGACACAAAAAAACTATTGATGAAATGTCAAAAAAATTAAGAATTAAATTGTTAAAAAATAATATCTGTTTTACTTGTTATTTTCTATGCATGACATAATTGCCTTATTTGATAAGAAATTGAGTTGCTCCTAAACTTTCTACTTATTGTACCCTTCTGTGCGTTTATAAGTGTTTTTGTAAGTTGAATAAATGATATTGTGTTTTTTAAATTGTAGTGGCATTTTTTTTATGAAGAAATTAAAAAGTAATTAAAAATTAAATATAAAAAGAAACCCGTTCCTTGTAGTTTTCGTTTGCTATATACCTACGGGGCGCCACTGTCTCGTAGCTGTGTAAGGCTATGGTTGCATTTATTATATAATATGTAGATACAGTTCTTCTCTGTGAGTAATATTGTTCTGTGTTATAATGTAAGATATGATATAACGTAACCATAAATGTGATAACATTTTTGTTAATTGATTTAAAGTAAAATATTTTTATGTATTGTATTATAAAGTTTAGTATTTCCATAACTTTCAACAGTTCTTTTGGTGGAGGCGAAGATCAAGAAGTCCAAGACGAAACGATCAACATATTTTCTGTAGCCTCCGGACATCTGTACGAAAGGTTCCTCCGCATTATGATGCTCTCGGTACTTAAGCAAACAAAGTCGCCAGTCAAGTTCTGGTTTCTTAAGAACTATCTCAGTCCCTCGTTAAAGGTAAATCAGTTTTTTAAAAGCTTGTTTTATTTCGTTTAGATTAGTTTCAAAAATTTAAAAAAAATATATCACTTCTGTGCTCAAGCTGTCGGACAACAAATGAAAATGTGATATTCAAATTTTCTAATAAAAACTTTTCTCGGGATTGGAACCTATCAGCAAACAAGCACATAGTCTGGTTGGTGATAGGTTTGCCACCTTATTGCGAGACTTATTGTTTTTAGCTAGTATTAGGGCTTTGGTTGTGGCTCTGCCTGGGTCTCGAGATACGAGCGTGAAGGTTTTTTAAACAAAGTAAAAAGTAGGAGACGATGTGCTTTGATGGGTGGGAGTCTTACAATGGCTTACGTGAATCATCAGTACCGCCTTACTAATTCTTGTTATAAAAATTCATTCTTGGACTACTGCTACTGATGGGTTTCTACTGCTACTGACTCTTACCAACTGGTGATTTTGTCCGTGTGTCCGTTACTCAGATGGACAAAGTACTTTTAACACTTATGGTTTAGGTGATGTGTATTTTTTACCCGAAAATCCATCTGCTGGTTTTTTTCCCCATAATAAAACAAATCTTAGTGGTAGATACAACAGGTCTCACGACTTTACTGGGCTCGTTGAAGTTCTGTAATTTTGTATTGTAATGAGTCTGCTAGTTGTTTTGAATTTAAATAAAAAGTGATTACTAGCTACTGCAAATACTATATTAATTTCCATCAGTTTACCCGAGACTTCATCAGCGTAGAATAGTAATGGTTGTGTTCATCCCCGTTATAGTCCTTAGGGAGTTGATTTTTGAAAAAAAAAAGTTTTGAATTTAGGTCATGTCAAATTTCATCAAAATCGGTTCAGCGGTTTAATTATAAAAGCATAAAGTAGACATGTGATAAGTCGTTACTTTTCTATCTCCGTGACTGTCGTTCCAGTGAAAAGAAAGTAACGTTAAAAAATAATCGAGCACAAAACAGGTTACCTAGGTTATAAATTACTTTCATTTAGATAGGTCACAGTTATCACTCCGAATTAGGCTAACGATTTAGGAGTCACATTCGTCTTCCAAGTAAAGCAATGCCATTTAGCCGGATTTTTAACATACTTTTAAAAAGGAGAATATTTTCATTTTCTCATTTATATTACTTTCGCATTTATATTACTAGTTGTTTAGCCGCGAATTCGTCAGCGTAGAATAGTTAATATTCATCAATGTAAGTAACTACATTAATAAGTGTTTTTTTTTAAAGTAGCCCATGTTTTTTGAAGTAGGTATAGGTATATAAAAAATCATTAAAATCGGTCCAGCAGAATAACCGTGAAAGAGTAAGAGGCAGAAAGACGGACTTTCGTAATGTTAACATTAGTATAGATTTAGGGCAATGTTATTCGTTACAATATCGCTAGTTCCAAGTAATACGTCACTTCAGGACATCCTGCCCTACATGGCGCAAGAATACGGGTTCGAGTACGAGCTGGTACAGTACCAGTGGCCGCGCTGGCTGCAGCGGCAGCGGGACCGCCAGCGGACCATCTGGGGGTACAAGATCCTCTTCCTCGACGTACTCTTCCCGCTCCACGTCAAGAAGATCATCTTCGTCGATGCTGATCAGGTAATTAACACTTTTTATCATTTTCAATTGACTTGATGGTATTAGAAAGTAATTATTGTTGGATTCTAATGTGTTCTAAACTAAATAAAAGAAAATTGTGGTTGAAGTTTAGCATTAATATAAGATTGGATTAATAATTATTATAATTATTGCTTATCAAATAACGCCCAATTTTAATAACCTATCTAAGATAAGAGATAGCGCTATTTTAGATCAGTTGCAAGGTAACCGCTGTTATTTTTTACCAATTAATAAAAATATCTTAACAACAAAGTCTAGAATGTTTATCTTTATCTGTAGATAGGTTATTAATATCGGCCATTAGATGACTTATCAAATAATATGGCGAATCTAGTGTTACTTTTAAATTTTAATATACTTCTTCAAAGGTTCTATACTGCTAAATATTTAGTAAATTATTATTTGTATGACTATGTACATTAAACTTGGTATGATTTTCTTAAATCCAATATGTATACTCCTAAACGTATCCCTTTTGGGCCTTTGATAACTTGTCGCATTAAAGGTAAGTAACGTAAAAGGTTTTTATAAAAAGA
The DNA here is from genome assembly GCA_002245505.1 of Calephelis nemesis. NCBI lineage: Eukaryota > Metazoa > Arthropoda > Insecta > Lepidoptera > Riodinidae > Calephelis > Calephelis nemesis. The sequence continues at coordinate 51,919 of NJDD01003858.1, read as the reverse complement.
ATATTATTATCATAGAACATTATAATAATAATAATTTAAATCCCATATGATAAATTGGAGTTTGTTTTTCAAATAATAAGTATTGTTATTAGATCGTGCGCGCAGATTTGAAAGAGCTGGTTGATTATGATTTGGGTGGAGCTCCGTACGGTTACACACCATTCTGCGATAGCAGGAAAGAGATGGAAGGATTCAGGTAATTTCATTATTGGAACTTGTATATTTGAAAATATAAGACAGATTTATTATTTTCAGTGCAAATACGAATTTATACTACAATCAGTATCGATTCATGTAACATTCGAAATTGGAATTGAGTATGTCATTTTACGTTACTTTAAAACACATCAACAACAACAACAATTCGATAAAATAATTCATTGTTTATCATTGACTAAACGATAATAATTATCCTATAGTTTCATACTCGATAGCATATTAAAATTCAAATTTTTGAGATTGAAGTTTAAAAATGATATAACCATTAATAGTTAATATTAATTAATATTAGTTATAACCAGTTCTAAATATTCTTGAATAAGTTTAAGTACAGTTTGTAAAAGATCTGCATCGATCGGTATATCTGATTAGTACAAAACAATGCAATAATGGAAATTCAAATGGGCATTTGATTTGCATTTGTATTTTTTCTAGCTTGTTCTTTTTTTTTAGTCTTTGACATTTGCACTAGCATTTGCCATTAGTTAAATTGAAATTTGCATCAAATTACCTAATTTATTAAAACCGGGTTAAAATGATTGATAATTAGCCATATGTCATCATAGAAAGTCCATGACAGGGTCTTGAGTAAATTGTTACTTAAGATCTGAGGATAGTGAAGTTTGGTGGCAACGACGAAATGTTAACTAATTTTCTCGTATTATTCACTTCATTTGTGCACTTTCACTGAACAAAATTGTACAAAATGCCAATGGACTAATTTTATTCAAATTAAAAACGAATCGGTATGTGTTGGCGTGTAGGTTCTGGAAGCAGGGGTACTGGCGCAACCACCTGCAGGGGCGGAGCTACCACATCAGCGCGCTCTACGTGGTCGACCTCAAGCGGTTCCGCCGCATCGCCGCCGGGGACCGTCTGCGCGGCCAGTACCAGGCGCTCAGCCAGGACCCCAACAGTCTCTCCAACTTAGGTGGGATCTTTGGTTGATTATGTCTTGATTATTTTTCGAAATTTCGTCTTAATTCAAAGTGTTAAAGGACGCACTCTCTTTAATGACCAAATGGCTGTTTAAATTATTCTAATAGTTTCAAATATAAAATATTTTTGTTAATTTTTTTATCTTTCTCTTTATTCCTCGTGTTGGACTGGACTGCTTTGTAGAATAGACCATTTGCCTGCCTGCAGCTCGCAAAAGGTGAGCACGTGCTTACCGTCACTAAAATCAACTAAAAGAACCGAAAAATACTTGTCTATTAAAGACACTAGATGTTAACTTTTTTTTAATTTTAGATCAAGATTTACCAAACAACATGATACACCAGGTGGCCATCAAGTCCTTGCCGCAGGAGTGGCTATGGTGTGAGACCTGGTGCGACGATCAGTCGAAAAAGAATGCGAAGACTATTGACTTGGTGAGGGTTTTATGAATTTATTAGTCATATACCTTGTTTAGTTGAAGTCTGGCCAGTATTAATAATAACTTGATTAAATTTTTTTTAATATGTTTTACGATTAAAATTAATAATCTATATATTAATAATACGTGATACTAAAAAGGACGCAGGAGCATACAATTTTCCACACTTATTGTTTATGTGTAGGAGAAGTGCAGAACGCTAATATTTAATAATAATAATGCTTATATAGTACATTAAATCAATAAATAAAACATCACCCACCCTACCATGCATTTGACACACACAAACAAATGTATTGATGATAACGATAAAAGATAACAGATGGCGCGCTAATAAGTTTGGAAACAGAGTAGTTGGTCTCGAGAAATGTAGATGGCTTTCTTATCATCAAGATATAAAAATTTATTATGGTCGAATTTCGACCAACGGGCAACCACTAATTAATAATAATACTGTAAACAGATATGTGGGTAGGAAATCACACGTTTATCGGCCAATATTAATAACTAGTCTGCTGATGGAGATAGGACCTTAATATAAAATTTTGTTGTCATGATATTTTTGTTAATTATTGAAAAATAACTGTGGTTGAATAATAATGGATCTAAAATAACCATATCTTTTATCTTAGGTAGGGTTTTAATATGTGTCATATACAGAGCAAGTGCCCACTAGGTTTTGTTTTATTTTACAAGATGGCGCACAAACAAGCTGATCTTCTGATAGCAAGAAAACCGTTGCATATAGATACAATAGGACGTCATTATATTATAGCTTTCCCGGCTAAGTCAAGTGTGCAACTTTACCGGATATCACACTCCAGGTCAAAACACGACAAAAACTGGAATCGATCAAGACGAACTGCTACCTCTGCCCTACTAAAAAAAAAGCATAAGTCAACATTTTAAGAAATCAGTTTATACTTTTGGACTCAGCAAAAAAAAAATGTTCGGGTTAATCACCCGAATGTAAATGCACTTATGCTTGTCTAAATTGTCGCCTATGCGAAATATTTTAATGGTTCCTAAGAAGAAAAAAAAATTTTTGCCGAGTCCAAAAGTGTAACTAATCTGATTTCTTAAAATCTTGACTTATGCTTTTTCTTCTTAAAAGTGCAGTACATAGCAATTGTCTATTTGGTTATTATATAATAGCACGAGCAGCGGTTATATACGCGGGCACTGGCGTTACTTGCAACAAGTGCGCTTTGTGCAAGCGTTACTTTGTGACCGCGCGTGTCTTTTGCGGATGCATTATGTTAATTTGAGTTAATTTGTTCAGTGTAATAACCCGATGACGAAAGAAGCGAAGCTGTCGGCGGCGATGCGGATCGTGCCCGAGTGGAGCGAGTACGACGCCGAGATTAAGGCCTTGCAGGCGCGCGTCCGACGCGGCCTCTACCAACATAACGATCACGACCAGGTAAATATAGTATTCAATACATTTTAAATGACCCTTTGGCGGTAATTCTACTGCGAACTAAAGTTATTTTAAGTTATCGCTGTCTTCTTTTAATACAGGGATAATACAAAATGAGAAACTACATCTAGTGCGCGTTACGCGCGTTTGTACACGATATTTTGGTGAAGTTTAATTTATAAAAATGAAATATAATTTTTAAATTTTATTTATAAGAAAAAAAAGACAAGCCCGCTGAGTTTCTTTCGCCGGATCTTCTCAGTGTGTGACCGCGTTCCGATCCGGTGGTAGTTTTTAGAATTATATAGACGCGTCACAAGAATCATTGTATAGATCCATGTGAATAAATAGAGTTTGAGTTTACATTTTGAAATAGTGTGCTTAAAAGCCGAACAATTCCTATTTTCTGACTAACTTATTATAAGTTAGAGTTTCTAAAATTACAACAAATGTGATAGTTTAAAATGTTTGCATTTTTGATCACGCCTAATAATAAGAATTAAGAATGATCGCTTTTGATTAAAGGCAAAACCGATATTAATTTCAATTCTTACTCTTTTTATTTTGAAATTTCGACATAGAGCACATATGACCTAGAGACGAATTTAAGATACATACTTTTTATCTCTACTCTCGAAGTGTAGTGTAGAACAGATGTTCAAATTCGGGCAAAACTGGCAGTATCATCAAGAGACTGTAACAATTTAATTTTTACTTTTAGGAAATAGAAGATCCCCATCTTGAACAAATTTCCAGAGAAGAAAGTGAGTTGGGTAAGTCACTTTGTAATAATATTTTGAAGGATTAGGAACAATTACCGCTCGTTCACATTATGTGTTTTTTCATGGATATATAATATTTTAAAATAAAATAAAAAAACTCATAATTACACTGATTTACATCTGATTGACATTAATCAATTTCTCATGTATGACTTGGTTGATTGCACATCTCTGTTATATCAAATCACGTATTTGCATCTTTGTGTATTCTTCTATAATAAAAACAAACCGTTTTGTTATGTTTATTGCAGTGTAGCGTTTAAAATTAAGCACATGCGATGCGAAGCGATGCCTTTTTAAAACATTGTTCGAAATTATTTATCTAACACATTATATTAAAAATGGGTATTGCAAGGCGTGTATGCTCAAGAACTCATGACTGTATTACAATGTCATGAAATTTACAACGAACATTGTTAAGTGTTAACTAGCATTTGGAATTTTTATCTATTCATTGTAATTGCGCGTTACTCATACTGTATCAAATCAAATAATGTGTGTTAAAAAGCCAATTGGTTTTAATTATTGACTATATGCACAGAATAAGCAATAGTATCGACGTACAGAAGACGCACTTTCTCATAAAAGGCAAATTTAGGTTTAAAAAGTTATCTGCATTCTCATATGGACATGAGCATGCCATCAAAATTAAAACTTAAGTAGTCATGTAAGGCTTTTATATTGCTGAGCATCGTTGAAATAAAAATAAAGACGTGAGGACATATGTTTGTCAACTTGGGTTAATTATGACCATACAAAAACTTGCTTAAGACTGACGTACAGAGGTACATTGACAGAAAACTATCTTTTAAGAAGTTGATGTAATCTAAATATTTCTATTGCAGGTAAACAACACGAGCATACCGAGTTATGACGTAACAAAGAGTGACTTGTTATTGCAATTTTGTTATATGTCCACATGCTAAAATATTAGGCCACATTACATTAGATAACTTTCAATAATATAACACTTCGTCCCTTTAAATTCTATTTACCTAATTGCAGATACAGATATTGTAGGATATTTCAACTTAAACTACATATTCATATTTTTTGTGTTATTATAATATACGATCGCCATTTCAGAAAAGCTTTAAATGTATGTTTTTGGTGCCTCGGAAAAATTTTACTTTAACCATATATTAAATACACAGTTGTACTTTTCCATGAATCAAACTAATATTTCTTTTTTGTGGTAGAGCAAATTTAATTCCAAAGATAAAATCTTTTTCTATAGGTTTTGACAATAGAGTACTTATATTTTTTATGAATTTTTGTATTCACTCCCTCTTTTATTTCGACGAAAATTTCTAACATAATCTTAAAGACATGTTGGAAGTTAAATTATTACTTTTAAAATGTATCTGGCCTATATTTTAGTTTATTTGTTTGAATGTGAGTGATCGATGCTTGGTGTTTGCTCACTTTTAAAGATAAGTTAAACTAAACATAATTAAGTAAGTTTTCCCAGTGTTTTTTTTACCTATTAAAACTATTTCTACAAATAAAAAAAACAGACAGTGGAATCTTTGCCTTTTAAAAATATATTGCAACATTTTTTTTTCGCAAAATTCATCCTTACTTTTATTTTAGACTCAAGCTTTTAAGAGTGCCCATTTTTGTTTCTTTAAAGTTTTTTTTTGGTTTTGCGTTTAAATCATTTTATTATGTTATGTTAAAATTTAGGAAGAAGGCTAGAATCATATTATCATATAGTTATATTGAGGAAGGGATATTATTCATGCAAGTTGTATTAACAACGGCGTTTGTTCCTAAGTTTTTAAAAAACTTTTACATCTTTAATTGTAAAAATTAACATTCCATTTGTATTAAGCTGTGTTTGTTTTAGTAAATTTATTAATGTACTATTCTTTGATAATTACTTTTTGCTTTTTTGTAACTGGTAACATTGAGGTGTAGATTCTACTGTCACAATTGGGTGGTTTAGTACTTTACTTTTTTCTATTCTTTTGTATCTGAAATGTTTGATAACATGTAATAGTCAAGCCAGTCTTAGTGAAGGTTTAGAATTCTTAGTTTGAATAAGTGCAGTGTTCTTTATCATTTGTTTTTGATCTCAAAATATGAAAGCATAGTTATCTATTTTGTGATTGTTTTTTGCATTCACTCTTACCACAATGTCCGTAACTCTGAATGATTCAAATACAATCCATACAATGTCTTTTTAGCTGTGAACATTTCAACAAGTAAACAAATACCAAATATATTTGTGTTTTATTGAATCTATATTAACTACTACCTAGTTTTTAAACAACCTCTGAAAAATAGGGGTGTTTAATAAGTTTGACGTGTCTATATGTCTATCCGTCGCATCATAACTCCTCAACGAATGAAATTGGGTGCCGATTTTTAATTTGAAATCTGACTTAATCTAAATAGTTTTAAGATGGGTCGCGGAAAGGATTTGTCACAGGTTCTTAAACTTTATGTTTGATTATATACCACAATTGTGGGTACCCTAGCATTAGTCGTTTGTAAATATTGAACTACATAATAACGTTATTTATGTTTTTTTTTAATTATAACTGTACTATTTGTGAATGTTAAGGTGTGATGGCCCTCAAAATACTTTAATCAATAAAACTGGGAAACCAAACATAATAACGATAAAAAAAAACGAAAAGATAAAACAATCTGAAGAAACAGAAATTATACATTATTAATGTTACTGCCTAAACTGAAAGAATATAAATTGATATTATTATTTTTTTACCAAGGTCTAAACTCTAATCTATGTTTATTTAGTTATTTTTACTAAAGAAAGCTTTAAAACGCACAATTTTTAAATATCTGAAAAAAATGTTTTTTATTACATTATATATGCAAAATGTTATTTAATGCCTTTCAAGAACCTTATGAACGCATATAATAGCAGTGTTATTATATGCGCTTTTTGTTAAAAATTCTTAAATTAAAAAATGACTAAGTAATTTTCTATATTTGAAATTTTACATCGTCGGCACTTAGTAAAACTTCCCAAAATGCATTTAAAAAAAAAACACTTGTACTGTTTTACGTAACATTTATAATTTATTATTTTGTAAAAAGCCTACCGGTTTCGCTTATACAACATCATCAGGGCTAAAACTTTAAAATTATTAGTGATACGTAAAACAGTACCTACTTTATTTAAATTAAAAATATGAAGTAATTTTATATTTTCGATTTTTATGTCACAATCAAGATTGTTTATATTACATGTTTTAAGGTTTAATAAAAATAAAAGACAATTTCCTAAGTACAAGTTTATTTACACTATAAATTCTACACAATAAATTATTACACAAATTGACATAACTCTATTAGTTATTAAACATTAAGAAGTCTACTTTTTACGTTTCTTATTATACATTAAAATACACTAAAATATGCGATCAACTGAACAAATTACAAAATATATACAGACATGTGTTTCACGTGAATTTCTAATTTCTAATTACATTTATTGTCGTAATATTATTACCTACTTTAATGATTGGCAATAAATGATAATATATTTCTACTTTCAAATAATTTAATTCTAAGTGATTTATTTGTACATAAATAAACATAACACCGTTTTACTAATAAACGTAAACTAATATACTCCAAGGTTTAAGTTGACATTGTAGTTAGTATGTATTCGTATGATAAAGACAGATCTTTTACCATAAGTCGGTATAGAATACGTTCGGTATATTATGTATCGAAATCTATGATACTTTTGGTCTAAAAATGTGTTTCTCTTAGTTACCAATAGAGGCGCTGTTCAAAGTGTTCATACATATGATTTACAGAGACGGTAGCGAGTATAGTAAACTTGACAAGCCGTAAACTCTTGGTAAGGGCTCTGTAATGTCAACATAAACCTTGGATAGTTTATTATTTGTTTATTAATAAGACAGACAGTGACTAGTGTAGGTTGTACGAATTTATATCTTCGGTAGGATAAGACAAGATTTCTCTCAGAAAAGCCTAATTTCTGGTATGCAATAGATATTTCTCAGTTACAGATGCTTTGTCAACGTTCTAATTATTTACTTTATGAAAACTAAAAGAACAAGGAATTGTACCTATAAAAATGATATAAACTCAATTTAAAATCTTGAAAACTGGTTTAAAATCGTTTTTGTGATATTTTGCTGATAGTAAAAATAAGTTTGAATCTGAACGCTGATAAAATAAATTAAATTTATTAATAACTTTTACATCGATACCACGTGTTAGAGAATCTTAACACATGAAACGTTTTTTTCTTAATTACAATGTTTAAAACGATGGAGGAGTGTAATAAAAATGACAATTCGATTCTGCACAAAAGAATAATTTTAGCTGACGACATGAACACTACGAGTCAAAATACACATTACGATTTAAGCAAGATCCATTCTGAATGTTTTATATCAGGAATCTTTTAAATATATATAACAAAAAAAAATAAAGTACGTCAAATTAACATATTATATTATTTATTTCTTGAATTTTTTACTTGATTTACGGACGCGTGTCTTAATCACAATAAGCATTAGATTGCTTTATTATTATTAAATGCAACATTTTGTTCATTGATATAAAAACAATCAATTGAGATCTAAATAAAATTCTTTTGTTTTTATGACAATATATTATTTGTGGCCTTTAAGTAAAATTAGATTTAGTGCTGTGTACATTTATTAGTTGTACACTGGTAAGATCGTTACGGACTGTAAAATATGAGTATAAGAGGTGGGTCAGTGGGTTGTATGTTAATACATGTTAGCCCGTTCCTATAATCAACAAACCGTAATCCGTCAGTATAACTATTCGTAGTTTGCCTAAAAATGACGAAGCGTTGCTCATAGTTACACAAAAGTTCGTTATTGAACTACGTTAGTAGTAAGATTTTTTATTATTCGAACAAAAAACTTCCATTCGTTAGAAAATGACACTTCTTGAATATAGGAACCGGGCGTGTCTGCACTACTTAAATAGTCGGTGGTCGATGAGTGGTTAGGTACTCGGTTGTTGTGTTAGATTCGATCGGTGGTGGTGTAGGGTTGTTAGCGCTAGTTGCAGTAGTGGTCCTCGGTGGTGACGCGACAGAGCTGGCAGTCGACGCGACAGCACCAGTGGTACCGACAGCGGCACCGCTCGAGGCGCGCGGC
>NJDD01003858.1:2377-42951 GCA_002245505.1 Calephelis nemesis | reverse complement strand
GCGCCCGCAGCACAGCCGCGAGCACCCGCCCGCGCCCGCGCCCAGGCTCGCGTTACATTTCCTACACACAGTACATAAAATATATTATTGAAGTGAAACTTCTTTAGAATCGTTGTGATTTCAAAACGGGTGCAACGGAAAAGCGACAAAGCGTAAAAGACAAAAATATATATTCATCTCATTATTGTCTCGATTTACTGAAGTTTCACTTCTAGCGTGTATGAATCGCACACACTCCTTTTTTCTTTCTATTTACCTGTAGACAATTGAAACTTGTGAATATTTTTTAGCGACTTCAGAAACGAGTCTATAAAAAATCTTTATCTATTAATGGATTTCGAATCACTAAATTGTTTGATTCCTTCGTTACCTAATTTTTATATGGGTAAATATTATAAACTGCATCCAAAAATGTTACAAGCATGAAGGTTTCATACTACTGAAGGTTAGCTACACTCCCAAAGATCTGTGCGCTGATTCCGTATCTTTTTAGTGAAAATTACGTGTAAAGTAACGTCAAATAGCTGTCAAATGACGTGTTTTGTATTTGCTATCTCCAACAGAAATACAATGTAGATAGCAAATACAAAACACGTCATTTGACAGCTATTTGATATACACTTTACCTAGTGATCATCACTAAAAGGATACTGAAAAGCGCCGTTAATGTATTTTACAAATACTGCTGAATCGTTCAAAGTCACTCAAAGAACGAGAAGTGTCTTTTTAAGAGTCTTGTGATGTCAATTAGCAAAGTCAAAAACGAAAGAAATGTAAGTAGATTAGAGTGAGTCTGAAAATGAAATCAGGTCTTTGTTAGGAGTGTAACCTCCAGTAAATAAATAATAAATAAATATCGATGGACAAGTCACACCAATTGAATCTAACCTCAAAGTAAGCAAATCATGTGCTTGTGTTATGGGTTATATGGTAAGTCAACGATTCTAATACATAGAAATACTTAAATAGATACCAGAATACATTTAATAAACACCCGTCGGGAATCGAACCCGGGCCTCGCGAATCGAAGCAGTTAGGCGAGTACGCTAGCCATTCGACCAACGAGCCCAGTAGTAATAGAACGTCCTGTTTATAAGACTTCCCATATCACACTAGCTAGATGAGTTTAACCGTTACCCGTAACTAATGACGGTAAATGTAAAATATTAGATGTAGCTAAAATGTATGTATTACCGGCCGTGCGTGCCAAGTGAACCGGCAGCGGGATCGGGCTCGCAGTAGTCGGGGCTGGGCGTGACGTAGCGCAGGCGAGGGCGTGCGCGGGGGCGGGAGCGCGGGCGGCGGGGCAGGGNCCTCCCGCGCCAGCGCTGCCGCCGCCCGCGACAGCGGACCCAGCGACCGCCAGCACGTGCGCACCGAGCATGACCCCGATACGCCGTGGCATGTGCATTTCGTGCGCATACCCATTGACACCACCTTACAAGAGTAAAAATTACACATGTACTTACTTTCGGCACTTAATTCTCATATTAGTTCCGGCTCCTTTTCAAATATCCGTTAACTACCTCTTAAAAGGCAAGGATATGTTTTCAATTTAATGGCCACCCACCATTGCCATTATAGGCATTCCGATAATAATAATAAAATTCCGTAAATAAAAATATAAATAAATAAAAATCTAGTACGGGAAAATCGAAACGCAATTTCTAAAGAAAAAATTCAAACATATAGATGGGTACAACAGTATTTTTTCGGCACGGATTTTGAATAAATTTATATGAATCCTAATGAAACTATTTAATTTTCAATTTCTCGTCAAAAAAAATTATAGGTACGTATAATGCCGCTTACAAAACATGAAAAACGGTGGCGTAGTTTATGGATTGGACTTAGAAAACAATAACCTTTAATAATAATAATATTTAAAGTCGAAGACTTCAAATATTACTTCCTGTATATCTAGATCAACACAAATCACAAAACACTCACCAATAAACTTTTTTATTAGCATCAACATTTTTGTGGGAGTCGATTTCCTTAACGCATTCTGTCAATTACATCGTATGTGGCGGACCTTGTGGGAGTATTATTTTTTAGAACATTTAGAAAATCCATCCATTTGTTTGCCTTCCAAAACAAATATTATTATTTGTTTGTTTGAATAAAAGCAATCCTACTAATATTATAAATGCGAAAGTTTGTATGTTTGTTTGTAAAACAAACTGTAGTTAATCCTACATGCAAAAACTACGTTTTCTTAAAGTTTGGCACACACATAGAAGGCGACTTGGATTAGCACATAGGATACTTGTTATCCCGAAAAAATGTTCCTGTGGGATCATTAACCACGCGGGCAACGCCTTGGGCATCAATTACTTTAAAATAAAAATAACTCAGTTAAGAAGTAAAAACTGCTATAGTTACAACTTGCTTGGAAACTTTCAAGTTTACCTATGGCAGTAAGTAGTAATTGGTATTCCATTCAGCTTGATGCATAATAGATGCTGCTTTACAATTAACCTGCCAACTGTCAGATATTATTAAACTATATTTTTGTAACTTGATAGTAGCGATGTACCCACCTTTCTACCAAATCGACTGTTTATTAGGTTAGCGGAAGCGATGAGTGGCCGCAAATGGTCCAGACGCGTCTGAAGGTCCACTTGCGGGTCGAAACGTGGATCGTCCGCCGCCATGCGGTATTCAATATTACGGTGACTGAAGCCTCTGTCGTCATATTCGTACCTAAGAATAACAAGTTTTGACGTTATTTTAATGCTTGGTTAATAAATTTAAAATTCATCTAATATTGAAAAGTTATCAATATTATACAAGTCTAACTCAAAATTATCAATCAATCAATCAATATGATCATACATTTTTATTAATATTATGCGAAAATACATATTAAATGCGAAACTTTGTATAGGTATTGCTTTTTCACGGCTTAACCGCTGAACCGATTTCGATGGAATTCGATAAGCATCTAGCTACAGATCTGAGTTCAGCATAAGCAAATTAAAAAAAATAATTCTCAAAGGACTCAAAAAAAGTTTGTATGAAAGTCGTAGCTACACTGCGCTGACGAAATCACGGACAAACAGCTAGTCAATTATATAATATCTTGTTTTAGAATTCTTGTTAGACCAACCTATTTCTTACAATGTTTAAGGTGCGTGGTGGGAATTGGAGTACGACCGTACAAGAATAGCAAAATCTTTTACCTTGTTCTGAACCTTTTTCTTGTGGGCCGGCCACGACGTGGTGATCTCGGTAACCGCTTGCGACCTTTCCTCCCCTTTCTCTTCGGTGCCATAGTGGTGTTTGCAGGCGCCGGCTGATCATCCACCAAGATAACCACAGGAGGCAGTGTAGTTGGTTCAACCGTAGTGGTTGTTTTCTCTCTGGTAGTCATTTCTATTTCTATCTCTTCTTCAATTTTACCATCGCGTATGTCAATTTCGTGTGAATCTAAGAACTGTTTGGCAAATCTAAAAAAATATAAATCAGATTACTCATGCCTGCCAAAATGTTGCCGACCCCTGCTCTATAGTAAATAGGCTGTCTTTATGGAATAAAACCACAGTGAATTATCGTTTTGGCAACAAGTAGCTTTGGCAACAGTGGCATTAGCTATATAACCTGGCAAGCAGTTTACGTTAACGAGAGCGTGTTTACGTGAGTTCGAAATATGTGCGGAAATAATGTTCCAATAAGATTTTTCATAAGAACGTAAAATTTCCTTACCTTTCCGCCCAGTGGTAATTGTCGCCACAGCCGCCCCACTTAAAGCGCGCTTGCGGTTCAGGCGGCGCGGCGTTGCGGGGCGGGCGCGGCGGGGCGCGGGGCGGGGCGGCGCACGAGCAGGCGGCAAGCGTGCCCGCAGCGCACGCGCGGCTCACAGACCACGCTAAGGCCGCCGCCGACAATGCGTACACGTACGCTTGCTCACGTGTACCTGGATATTGTTCATTTTTGATATTGGTCAAATGAAAACATTTTAATGGCTTTCTTAGTCGACCAATTATGTTAAACATTTGTTGAAAAATCTTATATATTAATACGTAATGCCAAAACTTTGGACCCCTTTTTACGAAAATTGCGCTGACTGAGGAGTATGAAATTAGGCACATAGTTTATGTTTAAAAGTGCAGAAAGGTAATATTTTTCAATAATAATGCTTATAATTATAAACAAGGCCGGATTTATACTCAATGCCGCCCCTGGGCACCGTAAAAAAGTCCGCCCTATATACAAGAATTATATTTAAGGGGGGAAATACGTGTAGAAAGACGTTTTCACGCTGATTTTATATTATTTTTTTATTGACAGATATGAGAAGAGTGATTATCATTTTGATAATATCTTAAAAAGCACCCCACGCTTTTTTTAATAAAACATTTTTTTATTCACATTATTATTAATTTATATTTACTGAAATTTTTAACACGATTGTTAATTTAAATTTATTAAAATTTATTTTCAATTTTTTAATTTGATTTTCTATAAAAGGCGTGTTTTGAGTTTTCTTAAACAATTATTTATTTTTTAATTTTTAGTTTGGTTTATTTATGAAAGCGTGATTTTTTTTTTAAACTAAAATTTGTTTTGTAGAATTAAAATTCTCCTTAGTATTCGAAAAACGAAATTTTCAAAAAAATCGTTTTTTTGGAATAACTTCTAAACGGCTTCCCGACTAATTCCAAAAGCTAATCAGCTCTTAAGTTTAAATAATCCGGTCAGAATCGGTTGATTCGTTCGAGAGTTATCGAAAACGAAAAATTTAGAAAAAAGTGTTTTTTCACATAAGTTCAACGTTTCTTTTTGGATCGTTTTTGATAGAATAAAACAATTAGTTTATTAATAATTATTTGAGTCCAAAAAATCACGTCGATTGCCACCAAGAACGTGAAAATCGGTTGATTTATTATTGTCGAAAAAATTCGGAAAAGTGAATTTTTCAAATTTCCCTAAGATTTTCGGTTCGATCAGTTTGTGTTCAAAAGTTTATCATAGATTCTGAAAAAGTGCGTGGAATACTGGCAACCGCGTGAATATCGATTTATTCATTTAGAAATTATTGCAGTTTGAAAATTCAAAATTTACTGTTTTATTAAACTTCTATCAGCCTTTTGAGCTAAAAGAGCTCAAAAGCATACAAAAGCTTTTTCATATTTATAGCACTCAAATTGTATTTTTGAGCTCGAATATTTCAGAAACGTCGTAAGTGCAATTTTAAGCGTTAAGGTATGGAATTGGCGGGAAGTTGCAGGGATGGCCTTTAGGGTCAACCGTTTTCCAAATCTTTTTACATAGTTGAATGATTGTTAAAGTTGATGTTTTAAGAAATGCAAAAAATAATTCCGAATTTTTTTCAATTTTTCAAAAATAAATACTAATTAAATTTCTTTAATTCCAGAAAATACAAAATTGGATTATTATTTGAAATCTCCAAAGAAAAATTGATTAAGTCATTTTGATTATTAATTTTTACCAAAAAAGTGCCAAAATTATAATTTATAAATAATGAATGAATTGAATTTCTTGAATTATCAATTAAACAAAAAATTATAAATTAATTAATGATATTGGGATATCTCGATCAGACTAAAAAAAATTTTATCACTTTCAAAATTTTGCCGCCCTAAAACATTTGCCGCCCTGGGCACTCGCCCCGACTGCCCCTGGTGTAAATCCACCGCTGCTTATAAAGTACATTAAATCAATAAATAAAACATTACCTACACTACCATGTATTTGACACACACAAACAAATACATTGATGTTGATTCATAAAGTTTAGTAGTTGGTCTTGAGAAATGAAGATGGCGTTCTTATCAACTTATGGTCGAAATTCGACCATTGGGCTACCACTAGTTATATTAATTTATCTAACCTCAATTTAAGTAATGCTTGTATTGTGGATCATCAGCTATGTTAATATACGAAAATTCTTAAATGGATGTCGGAATAAACATAATAATCTAAACATGGAAATCCGGATATCGACGTTCGTCACACAAATGTCGGTCGTGCAGATAGATGATCGATGTTACGCCTTAACGTTAACCCTTTGGCTAACGAGGTGGTCGTATGTTAGGCGTGCATTGCCTACCGATGGCATGTTAAGACTTTTGTGAATACCGGACTTTTATGTACATGGCTTTATATCGGAACAAAACAATGTCAAGCAACGACGTTATAAAGCCAGTAATTAAATGGAGATAACAAATAGGATGCGTTCTCGTACATTCTGCTACCTAGTTATTGTTGAGTATTGTTGTGGCTACATTTTATCCTTCCGGACAATTTTATCTTTCAGGCAGTATGTTTACCTGACCTCTGATAGCACTGAATATAATCGACACCTATAAACAGCACTGTTCTATGTGATATAATTTTTTTTGTAATAATCTTGTTTTTATAAACCCGCACAAAGCCTGTGTGAGGTAGCTAAAAAAGGTTTCAAAAAAATCCGCATTAAAATTGGTTCATACATTAAGGAGTTATGATGACAGACATACACATTGACGAGTTGAGCTTATCTCTATTTTTCGTAGGGGCTTAAAACTTACGCTCGACTACAGGCCCTATTAAGCTTCAAATTACACGTGGAATCATACCACAGCTAAGTTTTACCATTTCGGCGGTGCCGTTGTGCGGAAACGGTAAAACTTAGCTTTGGTTAAACTTATTTTAGATGTAAGCATCTTTTGCAAATGAAACAAAAGCATCTGTGGTCTAGCGGTTCAGGCATTGGACTTGACTGCATGAGGTTTCGGGTTCGAATCCCGGGTCGGGCAACAAAAAGAAAAAATTGGTTTTTCCAATTTTCTTATAAAAAAATGTTTCTCGGGATGGGATATGTGCCCGGTTGGCGATAGTTGCCACCTATCACTTTATGGGACTTAGCGTCTTCGGCTTGTCGGGGGTCCCCTGGTTTTACCTTAGCCTACCTCTTCGGAGAATTCGGGGATACTTTTTTTTTAACAAAAGATATGCAACGTATCTTCTCGCCAAGCCCCTTACGAAGTCTCGAGTGTTAAATATCATGATCCTGGCAGACCTGTCTTGCTTCCTCAACATTCATAATCATACATGCTGTTTACGGATACTCTTGACACCACCCTCGGATAATATCAGAGCAATTTGTCCGTGGAATGTCAACCTTTGCCTTCCCGTGTTCCTACATCCATCCACATTCACATTATATATCTGCTTTGTCAATCTTTTATCTGTCATTCTTTCCACATGACCGAACCAGCGGATCCTTTTTGATTTTAACACCATCATTTTCTTTCAATCCCACTTTTTCTCTGATCACACTGTTACGAATGCGTTAAACAAGCGTTACACAACAGATCCGAAGCGCTCTTACCTACTCTTATGCTTTTTCTGACATACCAAACTCTCGCTTCCATACAAAAACGTTGGGATAAGCACAGAATTATACAAAGCAAGTCTAGCACTTTGACTCAAAACCTCGCTTTGAAATAGCTTACCCAACGCTCCACTCACTTTATTTCTTGCACACACTCTCCTTTCTACATCCGCGGGGTACCTTCCATCCCTGCTAAAAGTACAACCAAGATATGCAATTTCATTCACTTGTTCCAGCACAACATCGTCAACCAAAACTCTTACATCTGTTCTGGCTACTTCTCTTTCAAACACCATTATTTTGGTTTTCATCGCTTTTAAATGTAAGCCCCTTTCTTTACAATCTCCTTCCATAACTGTGAGCAGTGTTTGCGACTCAGGTGGTGTAGAGCCCACAAGTACAGCATCATCTGCATAAAGCAAGCAGTTCACCACTTTGTCACCCATACGCATTCCCACATTCAGTGATCTTAACCTTTGCAGACATTTATCCAAATACAAAATAAACAAGCGTGCAGACAACACACAACCCTGCTTGACACCAATATTAACATCAAACTGAGGCGATAAGTTGCCATCCACTCGCATGCATGCTTTACAGTCTAAATACATTGACTGCACCGCACGCAGCAGGAACCCAACTATCCCATAATCTGGCAAAATGTCCTAAAGCTCCTTACGTACAACCCTATCAAACGCTTTTTCGAGATCCACAAAACCGCAGAAAACCCTCTGACTCACAGCCAGATGCTTCTCTACAATTGCGGATAGAAAACACTTGATCCGTCATCCTCTTCCAGACCTAAAACCGATTTAATCTACTACTTGCATTGAAATAATAAAGCAATAACTTAAAATAAGTTTATTTAGCGCGCAGTAGAATTACCACCATTGTGAATAAAAGAACAAGGAAAACAAAAGAATCTCGGACACACCGTAATTGAAAACATAAATCAATCAGGAAGTCCGTGCTGACATTTCGATTTCTTGTGACTTAAATACCACCATGAATTATCTACAACCTGAGACACTCAAAATGGGGGCACATATTTCGAAAATTCATAGAAAAGGCATTGATTACTTATTTTAATTAAAAACTTATTTAGCACTTTTTGTGAGGGATAAAAGAAAAAGTTGTGTGTGCGATTCACACACGATAGAAGTGAAACTCTCTCTCTCTCTTCTCTCGATCAATGTCGATCAATCTCTATCAATCTCTATAAATCTCGATTATTCTCTATAAATCTCAATCATTGTATATCAATCTCTATCAATCTTGATCAATTTCTATCAATGTATATCAATCTCGATCAATCTCTATAAATCTCGATCATTGTATATCAATCTTGATCAATCTCTATCAATGTATATCAATCTCGATCAATCTCTATAAATCTCGATCAATGTAATATATCAATCTCGATCAATCTCTATCAATGTATAGCAATCGCTATCAATCTCTCTCCAAAGAGCTGATTTAGAAAGAAACATGCAACAAACATTACATCTCTAAAATAAAGTAAATCGACAAAATAATGAGATGAATATATATAGATAATCCTACACATTTTTGTATTTGTGTCTCTTACCTGTCGTTTTTCTGTTCCATCCGGTTTGAAATCACAACGATTCTAAAGAAGTTTCACTTCAAAAATTTAAACTGGGACGAGTTGACCTATTCGAAAATTCGTGAAACAAAGGGAGAATAATACCACTGCATGCTTTCGCCGCATTTCATACTAAGTTTTTCGTTTATTCCGGCCGGTATATTCAGGTTAATACTTCTGCCAGCGTTTCGAGAGTGCAACCCATTTTTTTTTATTACAGACAGCGAATTCGATATCCCCAGGGGGTCTGTGGACGCCATAGGTGTTAGGCCTAGTGTGCAAGTCTCTCAGCTATGCTACCGAAACATGACTGTCATAGCAGCAGGCAGGTTTTTAGGTAAGGCGATAGATCAATGGGGATCCAGATAAGTCCTCCCCAGGTAAGTACGCAGCACGCTATCACCACTGGCGCTGTTGGTAATGACCTATTTGATTTATGCTCGTCTTCTAAGAGTTGCCAAACAGAAAGGATTTTCGGATCATACCAAAGATATAAGGTACCTATTCAAAGCTTTCAGTAAATGATCAATCAAAATCACAACTAAAAAAACAAAATAGAAAATCGTTTCTTTTACATAGTAAATACATGGGACACTTGTGACACGTCTTTATAATACTAAAATCTACCATCGAATCGCAAACTGGTCACAGAAGATCCGGACAACTTAGTAAGACAATATATATATTTACTAATCTCTGGTAGTAGTTATGCCAATTGCTTAAGATCGCGAGATCCAGCGCCGCCGGGGCAGTGGAAGTGTGCTAAGCGTCCTCACATTTCGGTATCTGACGAAAAAGTAGACACTGCAGAATTTTAGTCGGTAGGAGTCCGATCTGACCCGCCACTTCCGCCGAAAGTAGCTTAGTAGTATCTTTGAGGATTTCCTCGCATTAAAAAAATTGCTCAAGATCCTACATAACCACTTACAATAATCTCTCCCAATCTCAATCCAAGTGTTTAGAAGACAGACAGCGCGTTCTGCATAGGTACTAATTAAGTCGACGATAGAGTTTTACGACGCTTAGTTTGGATTTATGTTCAGTGAATATATGCAGCAAGCAGTGCATTAGCTGTTAATGTACCATTTTTTTATTTAATTGATCAGGCGTTACTTTATAACATTCATTTTCCATTATAAGTTATAACAGATGTAGAATAAGCTTTTATACGTTAAACTTGTAACACTCCTCTATTTCCTACGGAGGCTAAAAATATTTTAGTCAGCAGGTTAGTTAGCTACCTACTTCTAACTTAACGCGAATGCACACTTGTCGAAAGATTACGCGAACGCACGCTTCTCGAAATATTACGCGAACGCATACTTGTCGAAATATTACGCGAATGCACACTTGAGGTCAAAAGTTTGAGAAACCATGGAAAATGTACAAGTGATATCAGTCAGGGGTAGATACTGTGAAATGGACAAAAGATTTAATTACACGCCTGAATTAAGTATGCAGGGCGTGGAGCGGAGGTCCGAGGGTAAGATAACATGAACGGTGCACCCACCCGCGGTCTTGCCGCTTTACAAAGATAACCACATTGCTGTATTGTATTTTACTTGATAAGAATGTGCGGGTATTATCACGATTTTTGCCGTCAAATCCATGTCAGAATAAACTTTATTATGTCCGTACTAACATTATAAATGTGAAAGCCAACGCTTTCAGTGAACCGCTGGATTGATTTTAATTAAATACATGTATATTATAGTTAAATACAGTGTCCAAAGTCCAAACACTAAATATATGTGATGAGTTTGTTGAATATGTGTGTAAGAAGCTGTTACAAAATATATTTGTTAATACCAACATATTCTACCACATTGTGGTGTGCAAATATTTTTAAAATTATAAAAAAATGTTATTTAGATTTATAACATATTATGTTTTAATATTTGAACAAAAATTTTGAAAGTACCTTAACATTTTTCAAAATTTTGTTTCCAAACCTAGCCAGTCAAAAGAAGAAATGGCAAAACAAACTACCCGGCAACCAGGATAAACCCTATCGACCTTAAGCTACCATTTTTTGTGGTATAGGTGGCAAACGAGGAGATGGTACACTAGATGGAACGAACCACTCTCCCACGAACAGCTGTAACGAATAAGCTCTCTTCTTGAAGGTTTCTTAAATTCTCGAAATCTTAAGTTTTCGGAAACACTGCCGCCTGCGTTAAAGGTAAGTGTTAAAGGTATTTTTAATGGGGGATGAAAGTTTAAATAAAAATAATGTTGAAGCTTATCAAATACGGCTTAATTATTAAACAAAACAGTTGTTAATGGAATAATTGTCATTTCCAGTGACCTTCAAGTCTTGATAAATATTTAGAAACACGGTTTATTTCATGGATAGTTGTTGGCGTAGGTATACCTTTAAAGTTCAATTTTTTTATTATATAAGTGTTCCCATTTTTGGGTTTGAGTAATGTTTAAGGCTTTTAAGTTTATGTTCTTACTTACCTAGTTTTTGACTATATTTAAAATATTATAATTATTAACTTACATTTATTTTAAATATTAAAATATTTGCACTTGAAATATTTGCATTTGAATAGTTTTTGTAAATATTTAATCATATCAATATCTATTGCACAAATAAATAATTTCATTTCAAAGTAAACGGAAACTTATCGAACACACCACTTTATCCGGAGGGACAGTGACAAGATTGATTTTTTGAGATGTAATAGCTAGATTTTTTTTCTAATTCTCGACAGAAGAAGAGGGTATTAAAAGTTTGATATGTTTGATGTATCTGTGTGTATGTACCTATGCGTGTGCAAATAAATGTCTGTCTGTCGCAGCATAGCTTTTGAACAGATAGATTTCGATGCGGTTTTTTGTGTTTGAAAGCCGACATGATCGAGATGGTTTTTGGTTATAACAAAAAGGATTTTTCGGGGTAATTCACCATTTCTAGTAGGTATTTCATATAATCACAAATCAAGTTCAAATGTCCAACTGAACTTAAAATAGGTTTTAAGTGTTTTCTACTAGGTAATTAGTTTTTAAGCGATTCGGAAACACAAACAAAACACATAACTTTTTACACAATTTGATATAAAAGTATCTTCACGCCCATATCCCCGAAGGGTGAGGCAGAGCCACAACTAGGCCACCCACGACTAGCCGAAGACACTAAGTCGCCAACCGGGCATATATCCAATCCCGGGCAACGTTATTTTTATTAGAAAATTGAAAATATATTTTTTTAATTTTTTTTGTTGCCCGACGCGGGGTTCGAACCCGGGACCTCAAGAAGTCAAGTCCGACGCCCGACCGCTAGACCACAGAGGGGACAATTCGATATAGATAATATTACATATTTTAATTGAAGCTTCAATCGATCCGACTGACCACCCTATACAAAATGGTTATATTTGCCCTTTTGAAACACAATCAGAGCCACCGATTTGTTTTTTAAAAGATTCCATGTCATAGGTACTTTCCCCAAGCATAAAATAGTGTTTCCTAGAATTCCCACAGGATCTGTATTTACTCAGGAAAGAAAGCTTTAGTCTCGGGCGCACTAAGATCTTTATACACGTCTAGGTTTATGTACGCTTAGGTTTATGACATGGGCTTTCCACTTTTCAGTCCTTCTTAACCAATCGCAAGGTATTTAGCGCGTATCTTTGTGTGTTTGTAATCAAGATCCTTTATGCGTTCAAATAGCTAGATATTTATATAATAACATGGATTTAAAGCATATTTATGCCAAATTTTGTGAAATTGTTATAAATCGAGTAACTTTAACAATCATAATATTACTTCGGTTGGGATTTATAATAAAGTCCAAAAATCAGCTTAATTTAAGCAAAAAAGTGAGTAAGTATACCTCCTGGAGGTTGTTATTTCAGTGATTTCTAAACTACAATACCTACTTACGACTTGGTAAAAATACATGAGACAATTTGTAAAATCTATCCTATTAAACGAAATAAGGATAAATGAAGTCTTACTTCGGTTCATAAATGGGATAATCTTGAGTAAACAGGGTAAAAAGTAGCCTATACCTAACCGTCCTCTGATGTTCAGATGTTGATGATGAAGGTTATATAGATATGAAGGTCATATTATTATGTTACGTTATACCCGCCCGCTAAACTTCGACACAATTAGTTTAGTAGATTCGGCAAGAATTGTGGCCAGGCACATTTTAAATCATCGTGCTTTATAATTTTAAATATGTTTGATGTATGGAACTCCCTCTTCTACCATTTCATTTCTGTATGTACGATTTTGAAAATGTGTATCAAAAATTATGTTTAGTAATACACAAAAAATGTTATGTTAATAAAGTTTTGTAATAATTAAATTGATTTTCAATTTAGGTTCATATATATATTTTATACTCTCTATCCGTTTTAGGTGTCTTTATTTTTCCTTTTATTAAAACATTTGGCCCATTTGTTATGTACCTATTATGTACACAGCTTTACCTTTTATAAGTGAGCAGTAGGTAGGTAATGTTTTCTGTCTGTGTGTGTTTCGTGTAATAAAACTGTTTCAAAAGTGTGGCAGATATTTTTTCGGACTACTTATGTAATGTATGTGCAAGTATGTATCTTCACGCCCATATCCCCAAAGTGGTAGGTAAAGGAACAACCAGGGCACTCACGACTAGCCGAAGATAGTATCTTCGGCTAGTCGTGGGTGCCCCCACAATGTGATAGTTGGCAAGCTGATCACCACAATACCCACATATTAGAAAATTAAAATAAATATTTTAAATTTTTTTATTGCCCGACCCGGGATCGTACTCGGGACCTCAAGAAGTCAAGTCCGACGCCGGACCGCTAGACTACAGAGGCGACTGTGTGGCGATAATGCGCAATACCATTAAAACTTTTACAAAAACTTATATAAAATAATGAAAAAGCAAGCCATTCTAAAACTCAACCCAATCTACATAAAATCGGAATTAATATAAGCGTATTATTTTCACAGTCGGAATAACCGCAGACTTTGTTCACTTTGCAAAAGTTTTAATTAAAATGTATTAAGTCGAGAGAGTTGCCACTGGAGATGGTATTGTTTGTAGGCGACAATGTTCTCTGTCAATTAATTTTCTAAAGTGGTTAGACGTTTCCAGTCTGTGCTGGCGACCAAAAAACAATGCCCCGTATTTTATACGCGGATGGCTGTGGAAAGGCTATATTTGAAAATGCCCGCGCCATTCTTAAGCTAGAACATCGGTTCTTTGTCTTTAAAAAAGACTTTAATGTTTCAGGACAGGTAAGCTCTTTTTTTGTTGAAACTTTTCAGAAAATGTTATTTTTTGATTAGCTCATGCTATTTTTTGATTAGGTCATGTTATTTTTTGATTGATTAATGTAATTTTATAATTTTAACGCCAACCATTGCCATTTAAGAAGTAAAATAAAATATATCATAGACAGATTATACAAATTTAATTTAACTCCAAAATAGGTAAACAAATTACATACTTTGATTAATTAAGGGTGTGTGTGTTTATCACATAGATGCCTGTCCACGTTTGGAGTCAAACATGAGCCTTTCTCCTGGCCCGCGGTGTAAGGCGTATACACTGACCCCTCGACCAAAGAGCTACCTAGCTGATAAAATGCAGGAGAGTCATCATCTTAACACATTGAAAGTAAAGTGTTAGGTATAAGATTGGACAGACCTAAGAAGGGCGTAACATCGTAAATTTTCACAACGTCAATCCATTTGGATGTATATCAGGTTATAGCCTATAATCTGTCACCAGGATGAGGAATCAAGAAGCCGGATCTTGGTTTTGAACAGTTACACTGTCTGGATTGATGAAGAAAAACAAAGCAAAAATCGTGAATTATAAGAGGATAAGCTAATTTTGCTTCGAATATCAATAATGACGAAGTAATTTTCGATGGTGATATTTATAACCAGACTATACATATCCGTTTTTTATTTTGAGAAGAGTATTTAACGTATATTTTATAGAAGAGGATTCAAATAACAAGTGACATGATCACCATACTAAGCTAGTACGAACTTTCGCAATATAAAGGTCGACAACTGTCTGACGGCTTCACTGACGACGTTGCTGAAATGAGTACGATCTTTTATAGGTGGTACTAGGTGGTAGAGTCCCGCAGTGACTAGCCTGGATTGGTACTACCGCCTTATCTATTCCTGCTACCATAGTGTCAGCGCTTGCCGGTGACGTGCAGTTTGGTGCAACTTTCATATAAAAAAAAAATAGTTTGCTATGTTTTTTATTCGCCTAAATCTAAATGACACTAGTTGCCTTATTTCTGAATGCCTTTAGACTTACTTTCAGATTATACGGGTTATACTTCTCTGAGAAGTGTCTTGTGTCACTTAAGACAAACTTCATACAAAATTCGGGTTTGCTATGCATCTATGGAAGTCATATCTATCTATCCCATCTCTTATTACGTAGTATTTATATAAGGATAAGGTAGCTGGTAAACTTATTTTTGCTTGAGGTCTAACATCCCGGTCTAAGGTTAGCAACGCACTATTACCAAATTTGGCGTGAATTTCTTAACAGGAAATCCATCTGCTTGTTTGCCTTTCGTCATTAAAAAAATATTATCACATTGTTAAGTCATAAAACATCACAAACAAATTTGATATTTTCCATCGTCGGCGCTTGGTAAAACTTCCAAATATTCATATCTTAAAGAAAGAAACACTTGTACTGTTTTACTTATCACTTATAGTTGAACCCCTTTGAAAATACGTTCACGGGTTACCAATTAGATATATAATGACCTATAAATCGCCTCTGTGGTCTAGCGGTTCAGTTGTTGGACTTGACTGCCCAGGTTCGAATCCCGGGTCGGGCAACAAAAAGAAAATTGGGTTTTTCCAATTTCCTAATAAAAAATTAACGTTGTTCGGGATTGGATATGTGCCCGGTTGGCGATAGACTTGCCACCTATCACGTTGTGGGACTTAGTGTCTTCGGCTAGTCGTGGGTGCCTGGTTGTGCCTCTGCCTACTGCTGATGGAAACTCGCTCGTTGTCTGAAAATGACACTTAGCAGCCCGGATGAAGCAAACCATCTGAGGATTCCCTTTGTGAAGTAAGTGTAAGTAGGTAGGGAGTAGATCTTACCTATTCCTGCTACCACACTGTCGTAATCTAATCTGGAGGGTAGAGTAGTCGGTAGGTATAATATATTGTCTGTTAAGCACGGTTGCCTCTTACCATAAAGAGAGCCGTGTATTTATTCATCGTTTTATCTAAAAAAAACAATATCTCTACGTTATATCTGAGATCAGTAGATACGAGTGGTCCCCCATTGGTTAAAATTCGGCATTTATAAATTTTAATATCTTGTTGATAAGAACGCCATCTTCTGATGCGCGCCATCTGTGATCTTTTATCGTTGACGTTATCATCAATATATTTGTTTGTGTGTGTCAAATGCATGGTGGTGTGGGTAATGTTTTATTTATTGATTTAATATACTTTATAAGCATTATCATAGACAATTATTAGCGTTCTGCACTTCTCCTACACATTAACTATAAGTGTGCCAAATTTTATGCTCCTGCGTCCACGCAATTTTCGTAAAAACGGGCCCAAAGTTTTGGCATCACGTATTAATATAAAGATAAATGTCTTTGGTTATATCAAATGATCAAGCTAATTAGAAAGTACTCGGTCATCGATAATTCAAAATTACGAAATAAAACAAACATATCAATAAAAAAAACTTTCAAATTAAATACTTATTTATTTAGTGACTTACCTACTCAACTAAATAAATGGTTACATCTCTTCAAAAAGCATGTTTACTATTAAATTAAAACGTTATTTCTAATTCTTCCAACATTTCACATACATTCGTTGAAGCAAGCAAGTGGAACAAATAAACAGTCTTGCCTTTCATATTACACTTCAAAATGTAGAGAAGTGTTATTAATAACAATTTATCCTGTCATACTCCCAGTAATATCAATTTATATCCATAACATATAAAGGAAAAATGAATCTTTGTTTACCGTTCCTGTTGCCACGTGATGTAAAAATATTTCTGAAAGATCAATAAAAGAGGACGCGACATCTAACGATATTATTTATAGCTTTTACTTCATTATAAGAAAAACCTGCAAGGTACAACGACCTCCAACGACTTGCAAGCAATATACTCTATTGAAGAATCCTATTAATTCGTAGGTTACACAATAAGTTTAGCGTAACTTAAAAAAACAACATGTTATGTTTGTACCAAAACATTATGTTTATCGCGTTTCAAAATAATCTCCTTTACATTTTAAACATTTTTTCCATTTTTTTAAAGCACAAGGACCACAGATTTGAAGGCATGTTTTTTACGTGTTGATTTTTTATTTTAGTAGTGCCATTGGTAATGTAGTAATTCAGGGGTAATTTTAATGTATAAGTCTCCCCAGCCAATAAAATAGTAGTGCTATGGGTACAAAAAATTACCCGTGACACTACCAGTAGTGCCATGCAGTAGTGCCAAGGGAAACAAACGAAAATATACATAATGATTTTTGTACTGAAGTCTTAGGTACTTATAATATCTTTCGTTCATAATAGGATGAAGAGACAATGACAGAGCAATCCGGTTTTCTTAAGACAACCAACAAACTATTACGCATCTTCTACTAGATAGTTTTTTATCTCTCTAATTAGGAATTATGTTTAAAATAATAATAATGTTTAAAAAAATTGTTTTGAATAAACGGATAACAACAAGTGAAGGTTGTCTTAAGCAGTATGTGTTGATTATTTCAGGATCACGATTTCAACAATTCCTACGAAAATTGTATATTAAACCGACATCTTCAAAAGTATTAATCAGCTATCAGTGTCCATGTACGAGTAGTTATAGAAAGAAGTGTAACTCATGCAATATTTTATGTTTCTACACAATGGGTAAAACGAAACACCGTTGGTATTTCAAGTGGCCAGGAAAAATCCAAAACCATACAACGTAAATATAATGTGCATCAAGATTTCAAGTCCTGGCTTTTTAAGTTAGAAAAGTAATTTAAAAACAATTCAGTAGGTAAAATTAGTAAACTAAGAATTGTTACATTTAAGAAGAATGACTTAGCTAACATTTTAGCCGAAAGAAAACTTTCATAATCATAAAAAGTCATCGCTCTAAAATCTTTTCGACTTAATTCCATTTTCGTTGCGTACGTAGAACTTGTACATGAGTCTTTATAATTTGTGC
This sequence comes from Calephelis nemesis, assembly GCA_002245505.1. NCBI lineage: Eukaryota > Metazoa > Arthropoda > Insecta > Lepidoptera > Riodinidae > Calephelis > Calephelis nemesis. Next base: position 24,810 of record NJDD01003858.1, on the reverse strand, counting down.
ATAGAACTTTGATGTGTGATAAAAAAACAGTTGACCAATTATTCCCGGCCAATTGTTTTTTTATTACTAAGAAGGTTGCAACGTTTTAAAAATATAACATTCGAAATTCAAACAGTTCCGCTTAGCTAGAAGTGCAAAACTTTTAGTGTGCCCCGTGTATTTTAAATTATAGTGCGAATTTTGTACGTTTGTTTGTTACGCCTTCATGCAAAAACTGCTAAACCGATTTTCATGAAATTTGGCGCACACAAAGACGGCAACTTAACACATAGGATAGTTTTTAATCCCGAAAAATGTTAACGGTTGACCATTAACCACGCGGGCAAGGCCGCGGGCAACATCCTACTAATATTATAAATGTGAAAGTTTGTAAGGATGTGTGTATGTTTGTTACTCTTTCACGCTCGAATGGCTGAACGGATTTGTCTGAAATTTGGAACACAGATAGATTGTGAGCTGGCTTAACAAATAGGATACTTTTGACCCCGATCGCACAAAGGGTTCCTGCGAAAACGCGGGCGAAGCCGCAGGTAACAGCTAGTCTAGTATAAAAATAAATGTTGAAGTGTCCGTATGTAATATTGAAATAACCAGTTTTTTACTATATGCCGACGAATGTATCTATACAGTACATTTACAAAAAAACATTTTATATAATTTTTACCTGTCTCTCTGTTTGTTCCGGCTAATCTCTCAAACGACTAGACCGATGCTGGCGGGACGTTCACTGGTATAATAAAAAGGTAACATAAACAGGTAACTGGTATAATAAAGCGGATATAATAAGGAGTAACTAAGGCTGCTTTTATTTTAGTTTTTTTGTTAAATTCCATGGGGTCGAAGCAGTGGCGTAGCTAGGCGTAGGCGAAGTGGGCCTTCACCCACGGCCTCGCACGTAAAGGGGCCTCATCATCATCATCATCATCATCAGCCGAAGGACGTTTACTGCTGGACATAGGCTTCCCCCAAAGGGCGTCACAAGTCACGGTCACCAGCCGCTTATAACCAGCGACTCCCCGCGACTTTGACCAGGTCATCAGTCCACCGGGTGGGAGGTCGTCCAACACCACGTCCTCCGGTGCGGGACCGCCACTCGAGAACCTTTCTTCCTCAGCGGTTGTCGGTTCTGCGAGCAATGTGGCCTGCCCATTGTCACTTCAGCTTGCTAACTCTATGAACTATGTCGGTTACTCTCGTTCTCTTGCGGATCACCGAATTACGGATCATATCTCGCAGAGGGGCCTCGCACTACCTGATTCAAAATCTTTGTTTATTTTTAAATTAAGTGATAGCCTGAAAAATCAAATTTAATCATATTTGGTAAGACTGTGATAAAAGTATAAGATAAAGTTATTGGGTAGCTATAGGAACGAACGGAAAGGGGCTTCGCGGATGCTACTTTGCCCACGTATATATTAGTCCACGCTACGCCACCGTCGAAGTAGCGGAAACAGCTCATATGTAACAAAATTTATATCATACGTTTCTTTCGCAAACGGTTGTATTTATCATTCAATGTAAACAAATCGTAAACACTTTCGCAAGTAGATGTAGACATATCATAAGAATTTTTTTAAAGAATTGTACACTTGAAATTAAATAAAGAAAGGCATAGAAAACGTTTTTATTCCTTCTAACAACACTACATATACTGTATGTAAGTATAACTCTAGCGTTTAAAGTTTCTAAAGTTTCGACAACATAATTTGCGTTCTACTTGTTTAAAAGGGCTCGTAGCACAGGCGTTATACCTGCACACTGGTTTGAAATACCTTTACACAGGCATTTGATTTTGTGAAGTACCTACTAAGATGTTCGTAACTCCTTGATGTTCCTATCTTTCAGATTTTAAGTCCATTGTAGAGCCATCACACAAATAATACGATAAAGAATTTTATTGACCGTCGCATGTTCAAAAATGAAAGCTTACACATAGCGCAATCTGTATTATCTTTAACTTCTTTTGCGCCCGTATCTCCAAAGGGGTATTCAGAGGCACAACCAGGGTACCCACGACTAACCGAAGACACAAAGTCAAACATTGTGATAGGTGGCAAGCCTATCGCCAACCGGCCACATATCCAATCCCGAGCTACATTTTTTATTGGAAAATTGGAAAAAACACATTTTCCTTTTTTTGCCCGACCCGGGATTCGAACCTGGGATCTAATGAAGTCAAGTCCAACATCTGGACCGCTACGTGCACAGATGTTAAACTTAAAATCCTATTTACAAATTTACTACCAAATTAACTATTTCAAATAAAGAAATAGTTCAGAATTAATTATCCGAAAAGTGGTAGGAAATACTAATGGTATAATAAAGCATCTTCAGTGCGGAACGAGTTACGGGTAACGTGACCATCTTTATTGTGTCTCAAAACGGGACCTCTGTGTGGGACCTGTGTATATGTTATCTTTATAGGAATTTATTGGCTTGATATGTGAAAGAACTATTTATCGACGAAAGATAAAACAATTACCTGGTAACCATACAGTATCCAAACGAACGGGACAAAATGGTCCTACTCTTGTTTTAGATGTAATGTATACGACACAAGTAAAGAATATCTGATAGAGTCACATTTGTATTTTTATGCCATTTCGTGTCTACTTTTTATAGCTACGAGAATAGAGAAAACAGTCGCCACACAGGATAAGCTGGCAATTCAAGGTGTGCAAAGTAACTGGGTGTTTTTTTTAATTAATAAGTGTAACAGTGTGTAAAGTAATAAATATTTTATAACTAATTTATGAAACTGTTATTATTATTACAGCAAAATATATAATTAAAGTATTTTTGTAAAAACACATATTCCCCAAATAAATAAATTTCAATTAATTTCATAAAACTATGTCTTATGTACACTCTGTGTACTCTGACATTTAATTTAGGTTTTTTGTAAAAATCAAAAGATATTTTACTTGATATTATTATAGATAAAAGTTTTTTCATTTTTTATTTAAGGTTTTAACATATAAATCAAAACCGAAAACCTTAGCCACCTTATGAATAAACATAGACTACTCGATTGTTCAAGTTAATAACATAGTATTTATTGCACAGTCTATAATGTCAACTTATACCGTAATGTTTTTTTTTATGTTATAGGAACGCAAACAAGCAGACGGATTTCCTGATGGTAAGAAATTCTCGCTGCCTAGAGACACCAAAGATGGTAATGGTGCGTTGCCAAGGTCTGAGGTCAGGGTATTAGACCTCGAGCAAAAGTAAGTTTACCGGCTACCTTACCCTCCGAACCGGAACACGTCATGACGTTATGGCGGCAGGAATAGGTAAGGCAGTGGCACCAATCCGGGCGAGTCGATGCGAAACTCTACCACCTAGTCAGATGTCACGGTGTTAGTGACGATAAGCCTATGCTCGCCTTTTACGAGGCAAGAAAGGCAGATGGTCTATTCTGCAAAGGAGCCCGGACCAACACAGGGTACTTTTTCAACGTTTATTGATAAGACAGTGAAAGTTGATTTTGTGATTAAACACAATAACTCAACCCTAACCAAAATACCTGAATAGTTAATTTTATTAATTTTGAAAATATGTAATAATATGTCCGTACACAATAAAACGTATGGTCGTTGTAGTCATGGCGCAAAAGAAAGGGCTCTGTCGTTACGCTGGCCGCGCCCACACAATGCCTTGGTACTGATTTAAAAGAGTCGACAAACTTGCCTTTTATCTTTCGTTATGTCGGAACTTCCAGCCATCTAGACGGAACGGCATCCGCTCACGGTTCTTACAAAGAAACCTTAATGAAATGGATTCAATAGGAAGAAGAACAAGTATAAACTACGGATATTCGTTAATTCATACAGACAAGAACGGAAATGCTACTGAATAAAAGCTTTTGCACAAATTTGTATGTTTTCAGTTCTACGCCGTGCTACGAACTGCTACGTAGATATTTTTCGTAGGGTAATCGGATTGCAAATTTATTAGTTATTTTCATTACAAGATGAATATGAATATATAAATAAATGAATCCCCGTTTCGCGTGGTGATCGCATCACGCCAACTGGTAGACCAAATTTGGTAATTCTTTTTTTGTTGTATTAGTTATTGTCACAGGAAAGCTAATATAAAGAGAAAAATCGAAAAAATTGCAGGGAAAGTGGAAAAAACAATACTTTAGTTGTTTCTATACAAACTTTAATATCAAGCGATACGAAGTTCGCCAGGTCGGCTAGAAATTTTTTAATTATTAGATCTGTTACGAATGATCTAATTTGTCCTGTCTTAAATTCACAAAACTCTAAAATTTGTTATTGTACCGACTTACTGTCTTACGTATCCTTGCTACCGTTTCAACAGTGTTCAGCGCTGTTGTGCTTCGACATGGAGAATAAGATCTTAGTCTCAGGTTGGCAACGCACACTAAACATTTTTGATGTCTTGAGGCAACAGCTATTTTTTACCCATAGGAAATCGTTACAATATCATATACATATGACTGCTACGGAAGCTTTTGCTATATTTTAGAGGTAGGTTATTTTTAGCCGACTCCAAATGTTGAGCAAAATATAATTGCGTTTTTTATTGCGTATAATTGCAGTTTTACAGCGCTTAAATTATTATAATGGATAAGTGCCATAATCCTAGAGTAATAATAATAAAGCCATCTTTGAAATTAATTTTTTTTGTGCTAAATGTATAAAGTTAAAAAAACGTATATATGTAAAAGATAGTTACGCTATAGTAGTTACATTCTTTATAACTCAAGAAAGGTTAAAGCAATTTTGCTAAAAATTGACGGGGAGATGGCTTAGAACCAGCAGAAGGACATAGGGTACATTTTATCCCATTCACAGTGATGAAACTACGAAAGATAACTTTTTAATTTTTCCATATAATCTGAAAGTGTGGAACGAAATTCGCCGAAACAGCTAGTAAGAAATCATGATAATAAATAATATTAACAATGCTCGTCGTACTTGACTTATATTCTCAAACATTACCTGTAAGTAAATCTGGTGTATATCTAGGAGCAAGTTCAATGGAGGAGCAGTTCCACCGTTCCCCGTCACGGGCGGCAAGGCAGGCGGCACGGGTGAGTCGTGCTGCAGCGGCCACGTGCGGCATGGCCGCCGGCTGCCGTCGGCACACTCGGGCCTGCTCACTCCACAAGGCTCCACTACGTCTTGCATCTACACAGTCGCTTTCAGTCCAGTTACCGACGCTATCGTGCAAAGCTCTGCAATAAAACAAAATCTTACATCAACAACTGCTGTTATTAATCAAGTCTTATTATATTATAAAGGTAACTCGCTTGAGGCCGTTTAAAAAGCGCTTGCGGCCCCTTGGTTAAAACTGCCAAACGAAAAAATATGTAACCTAAGTTAGAAGCTAACTCAGAGTTAAATATTTAACCTACGAAGATGCAAATGGCCCATTTTGTACTCGTAAATTAAAAACGAACCAACCGCTTTGGCGTTGGTTAAAAATGAACTTTAAAAACGTCCTCGCCATTAGAGTCGGTTAAAAATAAACCTCAAAACTATTTTGGTTAGTCTTTTAAACTAAAAGCCGTCGGGTAACAATAAAGATTCAAAATTACGAATTAAAATGCGCTTTTTCAATTAAAGGAATAAACAACTAGAGTGAAAATTGAGCAGTATACACTACCGCAAAGCAAGAATTGTCGAAAAAAAGTCCAGTTGCGTTTTTTCGATCTCGTTCCCAACTCACTCGCAATCGCGCACCAGCGACACGGTAATGTTATCTCCAGCGATTGCGAGTGAGTTGGGAACGAGGAAATTGTTCCAAAATAAATTTGAAAATTGACGCCTTGTAAAGGCAGTGGCACACATTGCTGATATTGTCGGAGTAATAAAACTACCAATTACTTAGGTATACTATGATAGGGTCTGGACTCAGTCGTTTTTATTTAATTTCTTGGAATTGTTTTATTGAATCAGGAGTGACTTTACGCAAAACTAGTTATCAGATATAAAAAGAGCCTGTGTTTTCCTGATTCCGCGGAATTGTGACGAGAAATCTCTCAGGTGATATTGAACGTGACAAACTGGACGAACGTCCCTTAAAATCAGCCCATGAATACAGTCCTTTCTGGTTTGGAAATCAATCCAATTTGTCACATTCTTCGCTGTTGAAATACCCACCAAAAAGTACCGATTAAGTGCAGATTAGTCCATCTGCTTCCTTGCCAGATAGCCCGTAAGAGATAATAGGTTAAATGGTACAATTACCAACAAGACAGGTAGCGGTAGATATGGCAACTAGCTCGGGTCGGAGTTCCACCACCTTACCAATTCCTGCTGCCATAATTATAGTAGGTATCACCGCTTAACAAACATCAAAAAGAGTCGGATTGTACTCGTAAACCTCCTAATTTTAGAGCTGGTTGAAAATGCCTCTTATTAATAATGCTTTTACTAGTTTTAATTTTGGAAAAAAGAAGTATTAATTACTATTTTAAATACTTTGTAGTTAGTCCATTGAGCGTTTCAGCTATCATGTGAGGTAAAAAAAGTTACTTTTTAATGTTTATCTTGTACCTACAGCATATACTTTAAATTTATGTTATGAGAAAGCAGTTAGCTGTCTTGGCAGCACGAAACAACTTTAGTTTGTAGACGCCATAGATGTTACTGGTGCGTTGCGACCCGAATCTAAGGGTGCTACATAACTCTACCGATCACTGTGCTATTGAACATCAGAACGTCGAATATTGACGTTAAGACGGCAGTATTATTAAAGATTATGTAATAAGGGGAGATTCACAACAGCCATCACCAGTGTTTACAAAATTTACTGGAATATTAATTGTGAGTTTGTGGTAAAATAATGAACTCATTATTGCAACATTATAAATTATATACTATAAAGCGTCGTTGGTCATCGGGCTAGCGTCCACGTCTAACTTTACTCACCAACCGTGAGGCTTGGGTTCGCGACTGGGTTGACAATTCCGGATCTGATAGTTTATTAAATTTATTCTGGTATCTATTATGTATTTTTAAGCTATTGCATAGCTTCTATCGCGGGCCTTGAGCGTGGAGACCGAGTCCAGAAACTCCGTAACGAAACTAAGCTAACACCCCCATTATTGCCATCTATTGATGAATACTTAGCAGATATAATGACTTTTTGATCACGCTTATCACTTTAGTTCAGCAACACGCCTCTAGGTGGTTTTGGTTGTATCGGCGTTACTGCGCGTACGTAATCTCCCTCTTCGCCCCGCAATCAGGTGACTCATGCCTGCTTATGCAGTAGCTTGTCCGCGGCAGTCTCCGAGTACCACACATCTTTTTTGTATTAGAATCGTTGCGTAACACTCAAGCAAATTACAGTTTTGAGGTAAGATTCAGTTTGTGTAATTTTTATTTTTATGATATTGGAAGGCAAACCAGCAAACAGTTTTTTTGATAGAAAGAAAATCACGCCACCTATAGACAACAAAGGTGGTAATGGTGCGTTGCCAACTTGAGGCCCGAATGCTAGGACTTGATCAAAAGTAAATGTACCGGCTACCTTATCCTCCACACCGGAACTCGTCAACGGTAAGTGCTGACAGAAAGAAATATATGAGGCGGTGGTACCAATTCGGGTGTTACAAAGATATTTGTTATGTAATATACACATCTTCACACCAAGTCCCTTATGTAGCAGGCAGGGAGTATCGAGTGCCAAAGATTACGATCCTTGCAGACCTGTCTAACTTTATCCTCGGTGACTCGACACCACAGCCCGATAAAAAATGTATTTAACACAGTTGTAAATCGCCTCTGTGGTCTAGCGGTTCAGGTGTTGGACTTGATGCATGAGGTCCCGGGTTCAAATCCCGGGTCGGGCAACAAGAAGAAAAAATTGGTTTTTCCAATAATTTTATTTGGATTGGATATGTGCCTGGTTGGCGATAGGCTTGCCACCTATCACATTGTGGGACTTTGTGTCTTCGGCGTCCTGGTTGTGTCTCTGCCTACTTTTCAGGAATATGGGCACGAAGATACCTTTTTTTGTGACATATGAAGCAATAAATGACTGATTTGATTATTATATATAGATAAAAAAGAGAACTTAAAAAAAATTACTTATCCTAGAGAAGTTAAAATATTTTCAATCCGAAGAGCTTTTTTACAATCAGAAACAAGACAGCAAAAAATTCATTAATGCAGCATTTTTAATTTGTGTATATCTACTTAGTTATAGTTTCATATAACAAAAGTCTCGATAACCCTTAAACATAATATTATACCTACCTATTATACAGTTAATTGGTCAGGTAATAGTAATTAATTAAGCAGTGACAGTAATAAATGAAACAAATAGCAAAATAACAAATCCCACAGGTTGAAATTTATTTACCGAACAGATATTTTTACAAACGTGAACGTTTTCACAATACATGAGAATTATCACTACACACAACATATCCGGACTTAGTGTCAATCTCTACCAACTAATTATTTTAATTTCTTGATCATTCAATAATATTGTAATACAGATAACAAAAAGGAGGTTTGAAAATTCATTAAAGATATATATTAAAATTAAAAAATATAATGGATTTATAATTTATTATAATTAAAATAAATAAATTATAAATTAGTTATAAATAAAACCCAAATTTGGGTAATGATATAGAGTGGATCAAGGATTTTTCCTGGGCAGACGGGTAGATAAAAAAATCAACATTAAAAAATCAAATTCTAATGCGTATCTGTTTGTAATTACTAGGATTGCATCTTTACACTAGGGGCACAAAACATTGTGACGGGTGTATGTGCCCTCGAAAGAACAGCGAATATTTTGATTGGGGCGCATGGCCACTCACATTTCGCCAAGATCGCTTTTATACATTTTGTATAGAGCAATACACACTATGTCGGGAAACATCGCTGCGGATTTGTGCTTATGTGTAGTGCGCAATGCCATGCGTCCCTACCCGATACGCTGCGGCCCATCCATATGTGCGCGCTATCCGTAAATCCTTCCTCGAATAGATAAATAAATGCGAAAACGTACTTGTTGGTAATCGTACGTAGAAAGAATAATGCTGCTTTATGTCTCGAACAGGTTCCCCAGGAGAGCCAATCACTACCTAGTATAAAAAAAAGTCGCTTCCTCTGTCCCTATGTCCCTTTATATGCTTAAATCTTTAAAACTACGCAACGGTTTTTGATGCTGTTTTTTAATAGATAAAGTGATTGAAGAGGAAGGTTTATATGTATAATTTATAACCTTGCGGGCGGGCCGCTAGTTAAATATAATACGCGGACGAAGCCGCGGGAAACAGCTTGTTATGTACCTACAATTTACAAGAATCCCGTGTTACGATGCTCATTACTAACTCCATAAACCATTCTACTAATTTTCATTATTAATTTTACAAATATGTATTACGTATTCGTCTTAGAAGTTTGATATATTTATACAGTTTTATTATCATTTATAACTTTGAGTAAAAGCCACTTCTATCAGTTATTACTACTTTGTTTTTTCTGCTGGTCATTTGGGCCCTTTTTACAAGTATTTCCTGAATCACAAGGTCGACGTGCGGAATCCGGTTGTAAGCCCTTTTGGAATGCCTCGCACATTTCATACAAGTAATTAGGCAAGAAATCGTTGGCTTCACCATCTCTACGGCGGAGCAAAGAATACGCCTCGCGTAATGTAGGTTTCGGTGTCAGCCGTAATTCCAGCTCTACAGCAGGCGGAAAATGAGCCGCTAGGGAATAAACGATCTCTAAATCTGAAGGTGGCGGGGTGAGATGCCTGTAGTTAGAAACTTTGTATAAAAAGTACTCGGACATGCTCATTTTCGTCTTATTTTCCTCATATTTACCCAACTTTAAGTCGTATAAAATAGACTTTTGTCTATCAGGTCCCCAAAACTCTTGTTCGAATGCGTCGTAAAAACTATCGACATCTTTGAATTCTTTTTTAAAACAACGTGCCCACATCAGAGGCAATCCGTCTAAACAAGATATAATAAAATGTAGCTGTTTCTCGGTTGCAATGTTAAGTTCAGAAATATAATACTTTATTCCATCCAGAAAGTCGATTGGATGTGTGCTGCCATTATCATCGAAGTATGGACGTTTGTTTAAATAAGCTACAATCCAACTGTTAATGGAGTCTGACGCTTGTGTACTCTTTTCATCTTTTTCGTCTTCATCGTCATCTATTTCAATTATTTTAGGTTTAGTGTAATTAGCTTTTTGTTCAGTTTTACCCAGATTTGGTAATGACATATGACTGCGTAGCCGTGAGGAAGGCATGTTTTGGTAAATATCTTCCTGACTTTGTGAAAACTTCACACCGAAGCCTAAAGTTGTTGGCTTAAATATTGAGCTTCCATAGAGAGAAGAGTCTATACTCTGTTTTCGTTCCATTCTCGGCTTTTCCTTGTACGTGTCTGAAGAGATTTTGTCTACCATAGCTGATAAATTTAATACAGATTCGTTAATTTGTCGCAAGTCTACAAATAAACTCATAATCTTTCAATAAGCTCGCATTGTATTGTTATCTGAGTACGTTTTAAATGTTTGTTATTCTTATTCTGTAACAAAGCAATAAATATATATTTATCTTTTGTTGTTTAGTTTATAATTCTAAAATGTATAAAAACATCAGAATAACTAATTAACAGTATCCGACACGCATATCAATTTTGATTTATGATTTATCTCTTCATAGCAGCTGTTAACATGAGTTCGGTTTAGAAATCTAAACTTCAAAACCGAACTGAATAGCTGTTAACTTGAGTTCGGTTTAGAAGTCTAAACCGAACTCGTATTAAACAGCTGTTGCGAAAATTTAATTCGTAAATTAAAATTGATTGGGGTTTCAGAAACTGGCTGTGAGTAGGTATACTCGTATAACTGTGCCAGGAACTATAAGGAGAGCCATCATAGTACAATGTGAAGGTGCTCATTTTAATCATTTCAATGAAATGAAATGTCAGTGAGGGCTATAGATTCATGCTGAAATTTGTATTTATTACACAGAATCATCCTGAAGAATTGTTTGTAAGTAATTTTATCGTGTGACCGTCTTGGAGTGGTCGCAGCGGCGAACGGTGTAGTTGCGTTTTCGTTAGGCGCTTCTACAATAGACAAAAAAACTATTTTGACATCCGATGCCATAAAAAGGAACATTGCTTAATATTTCGCATAAACGTCGAAGAAATCTCTGATATAAAAAACAACAACTAAAAGATAAGAATCTACAAATTAAGCTCTCAGGAAGGCTCTTTCATTAATTCAATCATTCATTTAAGGTTACTTAGATATTTAAGGTTATTCCCTGGTTTGCCCAAAAGTTATCCAACTACGTTCGCAATTTTCCAAAATAAACGCATACTATGCGATATAAACACGCTACGGACCTACGCATAATCTAATATTATCTAGTTCAACAAATCAAATGAAAGCTTTTCAAAAGCAAAGAAATATTTGCAATTTTTTCGCCTGTTGAAGCAAAGGTTTTCAGGTCTATAATTCAGGTCAAACAATTTATCATTGCTAAAATTGAAATGTCAGTCATATAAAGAGTTATTAAAACACGATCTTCAGTAATGCTGTTCAAAACTCTACCCAAAGATAATAGGAATTGTACCGTAAATATTACTGAAGTTTGTGCTCAAGCTAAGACATTGCGTGCGCTACGAGTAGAAGCCGATAGGTTGAAGGTAGCTTACGTGCGGCAGCGACGGACGGGCAAATGGTACTACTACCGTCTTCCCCTCAGTGAGGGATACCGTGGTTGTACTTGCAACTTTTTATAAAGGCTCCCATTACGTATCTGGGTTATAGTCAACAGAATATTAAATTTCATCGGTGACGTGCTGCCAAGGACACGCTCTGTGTTCCGTTTCCGATATCGCAAGGGGAGCACGCATTGTTATTAAAGTTCAATATTATAAATATGTTTTATATTGTAGTATATATTTTATCATTTCCTACAAAGACTAAAGTTTCATTCACTTAACCTTCTTTCAAAGTTTTTGTGAATGTTATAACTCATTCCTGTTTCACTTCTGATTTAGTTCGAAAGCAGTTTATTCTACTAAATATCATCTATCTGTATATTACTAGCGGCCCGGTACGTGCTTCGCTACGTATATGACCATTATATGACCAACGTGTAGTTTTCTTACTAGTCTAGCATTAGTGGCACAACACAACGAAACAAAAAAACAAAAAAAAAACAACTGAAAATAGTTTCAATATGACAGCAAAATCCCCATAATCCCCATCTGAAAAATGTTTCAATTTGAAAACACTTGTTTAAATTTGTTACAAAAAATGTGATAAATGAAGAACCGATCGGTCGATTATAAGCAAACGTCACATAAACCAGACCCTGGAGTCGAACCCGGGACCTCAAGAAGTCAAGTCCGACGCCGGACCTAGCTACGTGGGTGATCTAGTAAAAAAGATGAAATAACCATAAGTAATTAACGTATCATGGAAAACCAATACTCTATATCTATCTAGCAGTATCTTGGTGTAGGGACAAATTGGGGCGACTGCACGCAACGTCAAGAGTGAGTTGTGGTGGCGGTTGAACTGTATAGGTATAGGTTTGTTACAGGATATGTATGAAGTTAGGAATGGTACACAATTTCTAGGAAATACATTAAACATAATATTCTACATTTAAGATTCAATAAATATTTTTTCCCTTGACAAGTTGCACAAATTGAATCTAACCCCAAAGTAAACAAATTATATGCTTGTGCTATGTGCTAGTCAATGATTCTAATTTATTTATCATTACGTGAAGCAAAAACATTGGACCCCTTTTGACGAAAATTGCGCTGACGGAGGAGTATGAAATTTGGCACATTTATAGTTTATGAGTAGGAGAAGAAGAGAACACTAATATTTTTAATGATAATGTTTATAAAGTGAATTAATTCACAAAATAAAACATTACACGTACTACCATGCATTTGACACACACAAACAAATATATTGATGATAAATAACGATAAAAGACCACAGATGGCGCACCATACAGTTTGGAAACAATATACATAGTTGTTGTTGTTGTAGTTAGAAACAAAGTAGTATTTAAAATTGATTATGGTCGAATTTCGACCAATGGGCGACCACTAGTACATATAAATACTTAAATCCCCCGTATTGGTCCGGGCTTCTTTGTAGAATAGACCATCTGCCTTCCTTGCCAGGCAGCTCGTAAAAGGCGAGCATAGGCTTACCATCACTAACACCATGACATCCGACTAGGTGGCAGAGTTTGGCAGCGACTCGCCCGGATTGGTACCACCGCCTGACCTATTCCTGCCACCAAAACGTCACGACGTGTTCCGGTTTGGAGGGTAAGGTAGTCGGTAAACTTACTTTTGCTTGAGGCCTAACATCCCGACCTCAGGTTGGCAACGCACCATTACCACTTTTGGTGTCTCTAGGCGGCGTGAATTTCTTACCATCAGGAAATCCGTCTGCTTGTTTGCCTTCCTATAACATAAATAAAACCAGACCCGGAAATACAGACTTTTAAATGTTCATCACACAAGAGCCTGCCCTTGTCGGGGGAAAACCGGAGCCTCGCGGTTGATCGGTGTAGTTAGGCGTGTACGCTAGCCATTTGACCAAAGAAGAGATCTGTTAAAATATTAAATATCGACAGAATTAGGAATAATCAATTTACAAGCTAGGCACAGGTCAGAAAAAACAGATCAAACCTGTTTCCTAAAACATACTAAGTCCTACATAGGTATAATATATAGTGCAAATCGTGAACCTTCGGACACACGTACCTTAACTTCCTACTTTACAAAAACCATTTTGTTCTCGTAAACTAAAGGTAAGTATAAAGTTATTTTGACAAATGTTGTTGCGCACTCACTAAACTAATTTTGAGTTATTGCTACGAGTATCTTCTTTCAACGAAAGTAATAAAACGAGACAAAACACTTTTAATAGCGCTGTCAGATTAGTTTGTATGATTTAACGAAAACATAATTATTTCCGTAGAGTAAATGTATCCAAATATACTCGTCGAGTTTTGGCGCCATCGGGAGAAAAGTTGGTCGAAGTTTTTTCATAATTATTGAATTTCGTATTAATATTGAGTTGGTGGCATTTTGTACAATTTTGTTAGGTGAAAGAGCACAAATGAAATAATCATGAAGAAATTGGCGTATCGTGTATTTCCTCGTTGCCGCCAAATCTCATTACAGAGCTTGTGTAATGAGCCACCGCTTTACCCAAGAGCCTGACATGACTTCCTGACGACTTATGACTGATGACTAATTATAATTAATTGAAATTGATATAAAATTCGATGCAAATTTCTACTTAATTAATGGCTAAATACTAACGTGAAAGCCAAAACCTAAAGAAAGAAAGAAAAGAAATATACTTAGTCGTCATGCCCTTTACATAATGAGTTTACGATTATTGAATAATCTTAAATTCACATCATTCTTTGTTGGTCTAAAAAAATATTTTAACGGTTTTGACTGTAACTCTTGCAATTAGGTCTGTAGGGTTACACTTGAATCTCGATATCATGCGAATTGGAAATTGGAATCATGTAGGTATGTCATTTTAGTTACTTTTGAACACAGTACAAGCGGATTAATAATAAATTCAATTTAGTTACTAATTAATTTAAAATAAAAGTATCTTCACGCCGATATCCCCGAAGTGGTAGGCAAAGGCACAACCAGGGCACCCACGACTAGCCGAAGACACTAAGCCCCACAATGTGAAAGTTGGCAAGCCTATAGCAATCTGGGCACATATCCAATCCCGGGCAACATTTTCTTACTAGAAAATCGGAAAACCGAATTTTTTTATGTTGCCCGACCCGGGAATCGAACCCGGGACCTCAAGAAGTCAAGTCCACCACCTGGACCGCTAGACCACAGAGGCGATAATTAATTCAACTTATCCGATAACATAATTTAAGGTTTTCTATTAACTAAACATTAATAATTGGCTAGCATTGTATTAACTGTGCCTAAAATGACACACTCGATTCCAATTTTTAATATTGCATAAATCGACTTTTAAGAGTAACACTACCCTACTGATGATGCTGTAAAAGCGAAAACGGTAAATTTTGAGTTTAAATGCCACTATTTTAGATAATTATAAAGCAAATAATAATCTCCTTTATTTTAAAAGTGTTGTCTTAATTAACAGAGTGTTTATAGAAAACGGTTCTCTCTCCGCGTGTTTGCTGCCCTGACATAAAAAAGAGTCAAAACTTGAGACCATATTTTATTTTAATATCTTTTGACATTCATGTTAACTTTAACGTTTCATTCCCAGCTACAAATTAGGATCTATCCGTAGCGAAGTGTATTATGTTCAATCCGGGCGGAATGTGATTGTTCGTATTTGAACCCAGTGCCGAACGTTATCGAATTCGTCATGCCGCGCACGTGCAAGCAGAAACTAATAAAGTAATTCCCGTATCGAATTGTATACGCCTATCTAGATCTAGTAGATAAAAAGCATGCAGACGGGCAAAGGGGTCCGCTTTGTCATAACTTGTTCCCTTCATAAAAGAATAAGTTCACAATAGTAAATAGCTTATGGTATCTTTGTGTATTGTACTTCACATATGTGGTGTTTAATAAAATTCTACGACGTAGAGACGTGTATCTCAAACCGTGCTAGTATTAGAGTTATTACGATATGAGCATGACTAAAACGTACTTATTCTGGAAAGTACTAAAATTATAGAAAGAAAAAAAGAAAATTATTTATTTACGGAATATGTGTGTAAATGATATGTTACATACATACATACTCATTACGTACATATTCTACCATGTTTTGGTGTGCAAATATTTTAATATTAATAACAAAATATTATTTAATTACATATACTATTACATTAAGCCAATTATTTATATTTGTAACTGGTTTAATTATTTATTACCAATTAAATTAAAAACTATAAATAAATAAAAAAAAACAATTAAAAACTATAAATAAATTTAACCCTGTCTACCGTAAACTACCACCGTTTCCAAACCTAGTCAGACAGGAGAAGAAACGGCGAAACAAACTCCTCGGCAACCATAACTTTCATTATACCCATTCGGTTAATAATTATTACAAAACTCAGACAATCAGGTTTAGGTCAGTACTACCGGACTTTGAAAAAATGAATGGATGACATTTCATCTTTAAAAGATTACACACCTTTTTTTCAAAGCCCAGTGAAATTTTAAAAACCGCGAGGTTGGCAACACCTTAGTCACTTTCGAATAACACCTTTTTAACTTTATAAAATGACTAGCAGCTCGTCCCGGCTTCGCAAGGGTGGACGAAACTTCTAATAAAGAAACAACGTGGCCTATGTACACACAGGGATAGTGTAAGCTTTTAATGAAACATTAATTTTTTTTAAATAAGTCTAGTAGTTTCGGAGCCTATTAAATGGAAAACAAACAAACAAGAAGTCAAATATTTCCTCTTTATTAGTTATATGTTGTTCCAGCGAACTTCGTTCCGCCCGTACAGTTTGTATGGGAAAAATTTAAATGTCGTTTTTCCTATTTCTTCGCTGTCGTAAAGGATTAAACGTACCCCATCACTTTTCAGCCTAATCGGTTTAACTATCACGACTTTACGATTCATCTTTCATATTTTTTTTTTGTATTTATTGTTTTTAAGGTGTATTCTGCTATTCTAGGTGAAGATAAATATAATAAATAAAATTGGTCCAGCAGATTTCGAGTTATAAGTGTTATAACAAAACCCGACTTTCTTTTTTTTTATACAGGTATAAGATTTCAGTATTTTTTGTTTATAGGTTATACATTTTTTTCAAATTTAAAATAATTTAAATATAGAACATTATCTTGTAATATCGTGACCACATTAGATGACATCATTTATTTTTCTATGTTTGTGGTATAAGTTATAAAATTACATTTAAATATGAGATATAGGTGTGTCTGTTTTATACAAAAACTCAGAAAATTAACATTTAATCTTTCATTAAGTCAGAATTTGTGTAGAAACCTTATTATTAAAAAAATTTCGAAAGTGCTCAAGTTTGTGCTTTAGATAAATTGCAAAAATGGCGAAACAGAATACTGTAACTTTCGAAACTTTGATCCTTTAGCCATCTCCCAGTTCAATAATCAAGTCCTTGTCATGAAGTCTTCGTCATCAGAACTTGCGAAAAGATTTAGTTAGGGCAAATCGAATTAGTTCGAGCTCGATTGTTTTACCAGCAGGCGTACCAGGATTACTTCTTCCATCTTCGATCTTCATCATCAGCACTCGTTAATATGTGCACATTCATCAGAAAGAACTGTGAGGTGGCTGATAGCTCACAGTTTAAAAGTTACGGCATAAGGTAGGTTTTGTAATCTCTGCAGTTCTTATAAATCATATCAACAAAAAGAGATGTTATAAGTTTACTTGTTTATGTGCATGTGTGTTTTTCTGTGGCATCGTAGCTCCTAAACAATTGTGATTTGTGATGCGTTTAGCCTCGACGAAAAACGAGGGGTTTTAAAACTGTGTGTGTGCGTGTGCGTGTGTGTGTGTGCATGCGTGCGTGCGTGCGTGTGCGTGTGCATATGCGTGTGCGTATGCGTGTATGTGCGTGTGTGTAGAAGATAATAGTAGGTTTAATATTCAGATTACACCAAATTCTCTTACAAGTTAGCAGGTGATAATGCTAAGTAACCCGCCAGCTACAACGTACAAAACATTGTTAATTACTTTTTAAATCTCGTCTCCCCAAAGCATTTACACTTGTTGGCGGTTAAAAACGAGAAAATCTCGAATTCAAAAATGGTTTGCAGTAGCTCGTAAAAACCCTTAGAACCCTCCCCACAAATAAAAGTTTTCAGGCAAAACAGCTGACGCAGCTGCAGCGGCGTGCCGTTGATTCCGCTTTAATAATGATTAAATGCTGTATGATTGTCGTGGCTTGCGTGCTCCCCGCTCGTACCTCGTTCTAGAGCACCAAGTTTCAAGCAAAACTTTGCGAAATTAAACATTTTTTAATAGGCATTGTAGCATTCTAATGTCACTTATAGACAACATTCAATCGGCTGGTTTTCTATTTGACTGATAAAGCTGATTCGTAAAAGATGGTATGCTTTTTTTATATTTGTAACGCGATTATTAATAACGAAAGGGTTTTGACCGCCTCGTTAGTCGAGTGGCTAGCGTACTCGCCTAACTACATCGAACAACCGCGAGGCTCGGGTTCGATTCCCGACGGAGGCAGGCATTTGTGTGATTAACATTTAGATGTCTGCATTTCCGGGTGTGGGTGTTTATTAAATTTATTCTGGTATCTATTTAAGTATTTCTATGTATTAGTATCGTTGACTGATACCCATAACACGAGCATATAATTTGCTTACTTTGGGGTTAGATTCAATTTATGTAACTTGTCCAGGAATATTTATTTAATTTAATCACACTTAAATAATTTAAGTGTGAGTTGTCCTGGGATATTGGATATTGGATATATTGATTTGATAGCTTTTTGGACACGTACAGATTTAGAGGTGGTTCTGTACATATTTTATCAAGATCTGAAAAGTTTTGAATTGTATTTAAATTTGGGTCAATTTAATACAACTCATTTAAAACTTCAGCTAAATATGAAGAATATAATTTCATTGTTTGACTGCCTCGTTGGTTGAGTGGCTAGCGTAGGTACACCGATCAAACGCGAGGCTCGGGTTCGATTCCTGACGGGGACAGGCATTTGTGTAATGGCGAATAACCTTACAAAAAAATGTATTTGCAATTTGCATTAAGTAAAATATAAATTGTAATAAATGTATCACAGTACGATTACGCATTTCTAATAAATATATGACAGTGTGATTAGATATTATGGTTGTTTTTATTTCTAATACATTTTTTTATTATTTTTTTTAATATTTTTTTATTACTTCTTTACGGCCAAAGTTGCTTCCGTTCAAATTTAACCTAACGCCTAATTGTTCTAAAAAGCGATTAGCTTATTGGCACTTCGTCGGCCGCTAACCCGGCACGCTCGCTTCGCTCGCTCGGCTCTTGCGTTGTCTTTCTTGTCCTAACCTAACTAAACCAAACCATATCTAAATCTATTGATCTTTTAGTATTAAACGAATTTATGTTCCTTTTTTAGAAGTTATTTTGATGGTAAATGATGTTATGGCTTGTGAAATTACGGCTTATAATCATGCTAGCAAATGATATAATTGAAATTGATTTTACAGGAAAGATAGTTTCTGGCACGTGACTATCATAGTAAACAATGAGTATGACATGAAATTATGACAAACAATACGACTTTGCTGTACCCAACAGGGTCTACGATGCTCAAACTCTGTAACCTCCCAGTTACTACCATTAGCGAATAGCGAATCGATATCTATTTTGTTATGATAATGGAAGGCAAACAAGCAGACGGATTTCCTGATGGTAACAAATTTACACCGCCTAGAGACACCAAAGGAGGTAATGGTGCGTTGCCAACCTGAGGCCGGGATGTTAGGCCTCGAGCAAAAGTAAGTTTACCGGCTACCTTGCCTTCGGAACTCAAGACGTCAACGGCAAGATGGATGGAAGTTATAGCGGCAGGAATAGGTAAGGCACATTGAGCGTGTCAGCTATCATGTGAGGTTGGAAGAGTTAGTGCTTTCATGCTTAGCTTGTACCTACAGTAGAAAGTTCAATTTATGTTAAAAGAAAGCAGTTGGCTGTCTTGAAGACAAGAAACAACTTTAGCTTATAGACGCTATAGATTACATCCGAGGGTTGTGTCAAGAGTCGGCTTAGTCGATAAATGCCTAATTCTTAAAATGCCTAGCGCTCTGAAAATGCCTGATTCAAAAAATGACCAATTCGTAAAAGGACTAATTCTGAAAATGACTTATTCGCAAAAAGACTAATTCTTGAAATGGCTAAATCACTAAGGGCCACTTGCACGTTCCCGGGTTACATTTGACATTGAGATATGGCCAATGTTAATAATATTTCTCTAAAGATGGATTTCAAGCAATCTAGATAGCTGCTTATCCGCCGGCCTATCCTATTCGCTATGTGCACGACTTCAGCGCCACCTAGCGTTCGCAACTTTGGGGGCTCTCTGACCGTTCTAACGTTTTTAGATTGGCGACATTGCTGGAATAAATTATTTGAAAAATACTATTTTGTTTGTTTTAAGTATCAAAATTACTGTGATTTGGGTGGACAAAGAGTTGTGAAATCATTTTTAGGCATTTAAATTAAATGTGGCATGCAAAATCAATTCAAGAAGCCTGTCTGATTCTGGTTATGTCAGGGTTTGGTTATTTGTTTTTTGTCATAGTTTTACTGTTAAACAAGAAGATAAAACTACTTTAATGATTATATTAAATGGTAATAAACATTTATAATTAATTCTGTATCGCTAGTAAAAAAATAAATGTCGTTTTTAGATCGAAGTGAGTATTATTTTAAAGACAGGGTTTGTAAGTACCACCCACAATATAAAATTTCAACCACAAACCGTTTGTGCTGGACATGTCCGCGATGTAGAAAAATTAAGCACAAAACAAGGACATACTTAAATATTTCAAGCTCGCGTAATCAAACATCTGTTACTTTGAATTTAAGTTTGGATTTCCGCAAAGTAACGACTTCTTCTATCAATTTCCTTATAAAACGCTTTTAGAGGTAAGCATTTAATCTCCGTTTTAAATTCTTATTCATTTTGATTATTCAAGGTGTTGGACTTGATTGTATGAGGTCCCGGGTTCGAATCTCGGGTCAGACAACAAAAAGACAACTGGGTTTTTCTAATTTTCTAATAAAAAAAACGTTGCTCGGGATTGGATATGTGCCCGGTTGTCGATAGGCTTGCCACCTATCACATTGTGGGACTCAGTGTCTTCGGCTAGTCGTGGGTACCCTGGTTGTGCCTCTGCCTACCGCTTCGGGGATTTGGGCATGAAGATACTTTTTTTTTACTTTTTTAATATATTCATTTGATCTCAGTTGCAAGCAGCGCAAATTGTGAGAAGGGTTAAATGTGATTGCGTTTATAATCAAAGTGGTAAATGTAAGCACATAGCTGTTTTAGGCATTTTACATCCACGAAAAATTTAATGTGAGGCAACAAGTTATGATTTAAGAAATAAAGGACACGCTTTGCGTGAATATGAAAAATACATTTCTGTAAGGTGAAAAACGTAGGTTTAATCACTATGATGATACTTACTTTGTTCTCTTGACTTGCCTTCCATTTCTTACACTGTTCGTCTAAACAAGAAGCTTTTGGAAATCGGTAAAACTTAAATTTACTATTTCTAACAGTATTCTTGCAGTTTACTACACAACAACTGCTGTGACCCATTTTCGTTAGCGGAATGCGATTATTTAACATATTATTGCTTCGACATGACAGATGAGAGCCTACATTATTTTTATTTTTTGCCACCATGAGCGCTGCGATCGATTAGGACACCCCCCACCTAGTGCTTTGCACCCAGCGAATACTTAATTGCCATATTTATCCTGTCCGCAGATATGTTTTTGGCAAGCAATAACATAAAAATGGATCAAAATATCAATCTTGGACAGCAAGATTTGGATAAGAATTGATTATTAATATTGGCCGTTAAACTGTCAAATATAAGGTGATTTAACCCTAGTTAGACCCTAACTCAGTGTTAAATACTTAATCCAGGAACGTGCAAGTGGCGCTAAAATACCTATTTTTTAAATGACTAATCCTCCAAACTTACACTTTTTTCACCTCTTACATTTTATATAAGTATGTTTTTTATACACAAAAACATATATATATTATAAATTTACATGTTTTTTTTTGCTTTTTTTTGTTACAAAGACAATTCTAGACTAAAGTAAAAGGAACAGATCTATAAGTGGTACCTTGTGGAAACATCCCCTAGCCCACGGCTCAAAAACCCGGGGACGTATTTAAAGCGTATTTCAGCTATGCTTATCTTATTTCATCTAAGCTGATAACAAATTTGATGTCTAATAATATGGTGGCTACATTTTATGACAGCACTATGTGTGGTTGTTCCCTGAGGTTTTCTCATACTCCTAACTGTTGCTATCGCTTTTAAAAGTAGGTAATGTACTTTTTCTCTGTTTTCTTTTTCATACTATATACTATACTATACTTCAAAATTATTAAGAAGATTACGAAAGAGGCGGCCTCTATGGAGATGGAACTTTTAAAGCGCTTCTTTTTTTTCGTGGGGAAATCCATCACGGATATCCGCCACTTTTGGGGGAAGTGGCGGGTTATGTCCGACTCCTACTGACTAAAACCCCACGGTGTCCACCCCTTTGCCAGGTACCAGGGCTACGGGAACGCTTTCGCACACATCCACAGCCCCGGCGGTGCTAGATCTTGCGATCTCCATCAGGCGGCCCCACTCAACAGAGGGCAGCAAACCGTCAGAAGTGGTGCACGGGACA
>NJDD01003857.1:278125-289513 GCA_002245505.1 Calephelis nemesis | reverse complement strand
GGCCAGACTAAGTATACTCATTGCGAAGCGATCATTGAAGTAGAGCTTACTTGCTCATATGGCATATCAAAAGTGCTATAATTTATTTATTTTAAGTCATATTTTTTTTTACTGAATATTTAAATATCCAGGCAAAGTTGCGAGCACTAATTTGTAAAGACCTTATAATATATTGTGCAAAATCAAACTTAAAATAAAATATCAACAAATACACAAAATATTTTAATAGCAAAGTAAAACTTCCCATAGCAAAAGGCCACATGTCTGGGTATTTTGTTAATATTATACTATATTTTTGAAATCATAGGTCTGTGCCACTCTCTTTAATTAGTCATTTGCCAAGAGAAGAACTCTTATAGATTCAACATATTCTGTCTGGCATAAAGTTTCGATATTATCATGCGTCAACGTAATTTATTTACAGATTATGTATGGATTGTTTCTTATACCGTCTGTGCCTAGTTTTTCGTTTTACTTACATTCATAACTTTTTCATTCGACAATCAGTCCAGGCTAGTCGTGGCCCACGACTCGTAGGTGCCCAGGTTGCACATATGCCTATCTTTTCAGGCATATGAGAATTAAGATATAAGTTTGACATTCATTTGCTGCATTTGTTTATCGAAAATTACTATTTTTTTATTGTTGTAGTACGAGTATGAACATTAATTGACTTATCAGTAAACATAGAGTATAGACTAAAGTTTATGCTTACTACTACTACTTAGTACTTAGTAGTTATGTTGATACTACGGTTTGTATCACGTTGTAATAAAGACTTACAATAAAAGGTTGAGCCTTGGAGTACTTTACTCCGCGTTTATTAGTATTGCGGAAAATGTTTACCTTACTTCTCTCGTTTAATTTATAGTAATCAAATGAAATATCTGACGCCCTTACAATATTTGGAAAGGGGAAACATTTGGGGTCACATTTCGTTTGCTTTCTGCACATAAAATCTAAGTTGTACTTTTTATTACCCACCTACCTGTCCAAATGTGTTCTCCCTGTGTTAGTATATATCCACTGAGTAGAATAAATTAACTGCGTTTGTGTAGCAGCTCATAAGAGCATAGGTCAAATGGATTATTACTAATAAAATCACTGGTGGTAGAGTGCCTGAGTAAAAGTCCACCGCCTTACCTATTCCTGACGGCAGACATGACAGCTTTAATGAAGATGAAAAGAAGTCTTTCGATTTGCTGAGTAGACCTAACTTTATAGCTGCAGGACAGCGACGCACGTGTTACGTCTATGGTAAATGTAGATCACAGTTACCACTTAGAATCAGGATATCAATGGGTTTGTTCACTGTCTTATCCCATAAAAAAAATATCAACACATAAAAATAATCACCTGTTCAATAACTTTACAATGTCCGAGTTTGACTTTGTCGGGAGAGTCAAAGGTAGAAACAATTTCTCCCCCAGTTACGAGTGCAAGACGTTCGATGCCATCAAAATCGGCGTGTTCAATAGCCATCACACCAGCGTCGGCGAATAATTGCTCAGGATAGTTGTAAATTAATTGCCTAAAATTGAATACCAATATATTAAGTCGCTACATTTCAATAAAACCTAAACTACCCACGTATGATAAAAATTCCACTATATTTATAAGATCTAGACAATGGTGTTGTTTCCGCTGTTCACAAACTAATGTTATTTTAGATGCATGCTATCTTTTTCAAATGAAACAAAAACAAAAGAGATGGAACATTTTATAGTCAAATTGTGATGTTTTTAATCAATGTTTTCCGAATGAGATTATATGTCTGTAAAAATGTTGAGTACGGACTAATCTGACAGCACTAAAATTATTTTGACTCTTTCTATTACTTTCACTGAAAGAAGATAGCGATAACTTAAAATTAGTTTAGTGAGTGCACAAAAATTACCACCAATGTCATCTAAGTTAAAAAAATAAAAATTATAGATCAGTTTTAAAAACAGAATTTCATTGTGGACATATTGTGACATAATATATGGTTTATCCATACATACTACCCCAAAAATAAGGCTGTCATGCAATCAAATTTACTGAGCCAATGTATAAGAGTCATTTTCAAATTCTTTGGACCTGTGATGAAATTGACTTGTCCTCAAAGTTTAGACAAAAAAATAATACTGATAAATATATTAATTCTTAATAATTCAAGTTCTATTTTGGAGAACAATCATTATATTTTACAGAATCGTTAATGAATACCTTTTTAGTAATACATAATGCCAATTTTATAAAACTTTTTAATCTGTTGATTTTCTGTCTCCATACAAAAAAAAATTGTCCGCCCATCCCTTTGCAACTTTAGGCACAATTTACATGTGTTATTTGAATGTTTTTAATTATGCTTAAATGCCATAATCCCTCTTTATAACTAAGATTATCATATATGATTTATTTAATAACAAATCGTTAAAGAACATAAAACTGTAGCAAACTAACTTGATGGTCCAGCAAATTAACCATTTGGTAACAAACTGTTTTGTAACGTAATACCAAGATGATTTTCTTTAAATTTTGAACTCAATCTAATGCGATGATGTTGGCAGAACTGACTCGATTCTGATTGGCTAATAAATATTATCATGGCATGTGTTAGATAGAGATAATGAGTATTTTAGTGCGCTTGTCCTCGGTAAAAAGCTGTTTTACAGTTTGGTTATCAAAAAAAGAATTTTCCGATTTGTCGGTAAGTAACAAGTATTATACTTGTGTGATTTATATGAGCCATTAATAATACATTGATCAAGTCATTTTGCTATAAATACCAAGTTATTCCTTCTGTTGTCGTCCATAAAAACAAATATAGATTTGTTTTTGTTTACAGTTTGGTAATAATTCGTTACGTTACAAAACTGTTCTGGGTAAAGCTAGGTGTACAATAAGTATTAACCGAGTTTTTCGATTGCAAAAAGTATGCTTTTGAACAAATTTTGTACTACGTCTTTTGGAAATTCAAGAATAAAATGTGTTTTTGATACAAGACGATCAACGAATCGTGCTAATTTCTAAGGTCATTTGTTTTTTTTTAATAAAAATTATAAAAGAACCACGCCGATACAAAGCTGAAACAAATAAATTCAAACAGAAGTTAACACTACTGAAGCAAATCCAACTGCAGATGGTGAATGCACGCTATTTGTGGACGTAGTATCTTCCGGACCTACTCCAAACACCAACCAAGAAGATTTAACAAACAGATGGATATAAATAATTACTGTTTGTTGAAAATACCATTTTTATGAAAAGGCTGAGTTATCTCAGATAGTTTTTTTTGAAATATCTATTTTAAATCTTTAAATATAACTTTAGTAGACTAATACATAGTTATCAAAACAATAAAATCAAAAAGTGTGATAATATTTTTTGGATGTTGTACACTAAGCTTTAAACTTACAATTTGGTTACTTTGGCCCATTTTACTACAATTTTGTTGCAACAGTTTTGTAACAACAATTTGATTTGATTTGATTTTGATTTGATAACGACCCAACAAATTTGAAAATGACTCAAAAGCGTTTCTAGCTAAGTTCTTAACTGAATTAAAAAAATTACTTTTACTTTTTAAAAGGTCTTTATCATTATTAATTCTCAATTTAAATAAATATAAGAAAATTTTCGATTAACTATTTGTTGAATACTGATTATTTGAAGATTTGGAAAAATATAACAAAATATTATTAAGTGATAAAAAAATTATAAAACCCTGATAATCTAATAACAATAAGACATACCTGTTAATAAAAACGTTACATTTGTGTGCTAGAATCTTATTAACTTTATCCTTCATCTTTTCCTTTTCTGCTACTTCTAATTCTGCAATTTTGGCCATAGAGTCAACCTTGATTGTGGATCCAAAGACTTTAATTTTATCTGTGTCCATGGGGGTGTTAGCAATCAGGATATTGGCGTTCTCAATTCGTTTTGGTTGGTGTACTCCAACCTGAAATTTATTTTTATTAACCCTAATATCATGAAATGTACAAAAATTAAGAAACTTAAGAAGACGGAGCTGCTGCGGCATAAGAATTAATTTTGAGAATGCAAAATTAAATGCTCACCATTGTTGTCTTTAGGTTTGGCAAGTAGTGTAAATGTTACACTTCTGCATAAAAATTAATTTAATTGTAATATTAATAGAAAATGTATGATTGGTGGCAAATAAGAAGATATATGTCTTGATGGTAACAAACACACATTCTTTACATACAGATTATTTAGGTAGCAGCAGTACACAATCTTCTTTGTACTGGGATGTTAAAACTCTTGACCAAATCAAAGGAAAAGGGTAAGGTAGCAAACAGCTAGCCAAATCAGATTTATGTATTGTTGGTTGATAGGCAAGTATACAAGCATTAACTCCAGACTGACTGCTGACCAACTGCCAATAGACAGTTACTCAGGTATTTAACATATACATTGGTATGTACAAGTCCTAGGCTTATTATGCAAGTTTACCAGCTCCTATGCCTTTTGGACGAGAACATGATAATTAAGGAACAGAAATAATTAATGATACCTAATTTGCTAGTTTGGTTGTAATGGGATAGTTATCAGCCGGAGGCTGTTAATATGTTAAATAAATTACCTTTTTATTCAGCAAAAACCCTTCATCCAAGAAGGATTCTTCCAAGACTCCTCCACTTATTTTGATTATTTGTATAGCTTTTAGATTGCCAGATCCTTTAAGCCGTAAAACTGCATCTACTGCCAATTTTGTAAAATGCCTGAAATAATATTTCATTTATAAATAAATGTGCAAATTATGTTTTATAATCAGCCAAGTGCAAGTATTTAAATAAAGAGTTTCAGAGAACAAAACAAATAGAACTTAATAAAACATTGTCATTAAAAAAATTTTGGGGAGATTAAATTTGCAATAATTCATGAAGAAGCTTAACATCTGTGTTAAAATAGTAGTAAAAGGCACACCTCTAGCACAAAACAACAAACAACAAAAGAAAACTTTGTATGCCAGATTAGCCATCTGCCTTTTTGCTATCTCATCATAATTAAGAACCATAGTAAAATTTTGCAGAGAATTATGTTCTTATCCCTTAAAAGATAGGACTCTGCCTCTCTCTGGTACAACCAATATTCTCACAATTAGCAAACAGTAACTAGTTCCCATAACGTTATAGGTGGTAAAACTATCACCAAGTTGGCACTTAACCAATTCTAGACCATATTTTGTGTTTTGTGATTTGTCCAGAGCATTCGATTGCGTAAGCCACGATACGTTGATCAGGAAACTGCGCCATTATGGAATTAGAAATAAGGCACTCGATCTTCTGATTTCTTATTTGAACGGGAGAATTCAGAAGGTTGATATTACTGGTAAAAAATCGACTGGTGCTGCTGTCACAATGGGTGTCCCCCAGGGCTCTATTCTTGGACCATTTTTGTTCCTTGTATATATTAATGACTTACCTTACTACGTAAGAGACAATCACCAAATTGTATTGTTCGCGGATGACACTTCACTTATATTTAAAGTGAAAAGACAGCTGGGTAAGTATGACGAAACGAACAATGCGTTTACAAAAGTTGTACACTGGTTCAATGTAAATAATCTTTTTTTGAATGAAAAAAAACTAATTGTATTAATTTTTCAATGCCAAATGTGAGGCAAGTAGATACCAACGTACAACTTAATGGGAACAAGCTGGACCTTATAGATTCTACTACGTTTTTAGGAATAACAATTGATAAGAAATTGCAATGGGGCCCACACATTGATAAACTTGCAATTAGATTAAGCTCAGCAGCGTATGCTGTTAAAAAAATGAGACAATTGACTGATGTTGAAACCGCTAGGATGGTTTTTTTTAGTTATTTTCACAGCATCATGTCGTATGGAATTCTTCTCTGGGGGAGTTGTGCCGAAGTCAATACTATATTTATTTTACAAAAGAGAGCCATAAGGGCAATTTATAACCTAGGTCCAAGAGTTTCCTTGAGAGAAAAATTCAAAGAAATCAAAATTCTAACTGTAGCATCCCAGTACATCTTTGAAATTTTAATGTATGTTCACAGAAATTCAAGTTCATTTAAAAAAAATTGTGATATACACTGTGTCAATACTAGGAATAAAAATAATCTTGCGGTGCATGTGTCTCGTCTCCACAGAGTAAGCAATTCTTTCAGGGGCCTATGTATACAGTTCTACAATAAACTTGCCACTTATATGAAAGAACTTCCAATTAATAAATTTAAGAAATGTGTTGAATGTAAATTAGATCAAAAAGGTTATTATAACATTGCTGAATATTTAACAGACAAGACTGCTTGGGATTAGTTGCTCCTCATGCCAATCTCTTATAAAATATATTGTATCATTACATAAATTATTGTAAATCAATTTTAGAGTAAGAAAAAAAAAGACAAGCCCACTGAGTTTCTTGCCGGATCTTCTCAGTGTCCGGCCGCGTTCCGATCCGGTGGTAGATTTATTATAATATAGACCCATCACAAGTGCCTTTTGTAGGTTTATGTGAAATAGAGATGATTTATTATTATTATTGGTTATATCAGAAAAGTGAAAGACCAATTTTGAAGTCGCCCGACACAAGAATCAAACCCAGGATCTTGCACAGAGCTCTCACTGGGCCACTAGACCACTAATGCAATGAATATGTGTGTATGTGTAAGAATTCTGAGAAACTTACTCTTTATGATTTGACAGAATTTTGGAACTTAGTGTAGTACGAGCTATATTTTCTAAGTCAGCTCTGAGGGCTGATTCATTGAAATCTTTTTCATGATCAAAACTAGCATCAGATAGAGCTTGTTGAGCTGCATTGACAGCTATACGCCACCCAGCTATTATTGTTTGAGGGTGCAATTTCTGCTCAATCAATTTCTCTGCTTCACGAAGTAGCTCAGCAGCTGTGAACAATAGCCAATTATTTATATACAAGGTTTTCTCGAATTAGTTAACAATATTTCAGCTAGAGACTCTGAGTAGGTACCCAAAAATGTATCAAATAATAGAAAAAATCATAAAATAAAAACAGATTTTGTCACTAAAAAAGTTAACGCTCCCAGCTGTTTGATGTACATCCCACAGGATCATTGACCTTTGTGGAATATTAAAAGGGCTAAAATGAGTCCAATTTTATTTTTTCTTTTATATTTCAGTTATTTATGCAGAATATCCAGCCTCTATTTTGTGCACTAATTTGAATATGCCTTACGTAGTAAACAAAATAGGATGATTCGTTTTTTAACAATTAACTCCGTGCTGTGAACACAATGACAAAAAAAATTTTTCATTATTATTTAAGTTTACCTTCCAAAACTAACATTAACTAAATAAATAAGCAGTTAAAATCAGACATGTAAAGGCAAACAAGTGATTGAATTCACTTCTCTTGTCTTTGCTTTTACAAATAATGTTTTATTACCCAGAAAAACTTGTAATAGCAGTTATGTACTATATGAAATTGAAAATAGAAAGTAATTTTTGTCTGTACCTAGAACAGTTACTGATGTTGTGCCATCACCAACTTCATCATCTTGTACTTTAGACATATCAACCAATATTTTAGCTGCAGGATTATCAACACCAACAGATTTCAAAATGGTAGCTCCATCATTAGTTACTTCTACCTGAAATATGATTCAATGTGTATCAATAAACCGATCCATACTTCTTCATGCTAATTTAATCTAAAGTTACATTACAAATTCAAAAGTCTGTCTGTTGGTTGCTTTTTCACATTTACACCTATGAACCAAAAGTGATGAAATTTGATATGCATGTAGTTAAAGATCCAGGTACAAATATAGGCATTTTTTTTTAAGATCAGCCGCCTTAGGACTATAATAGGGAATGAAAGTAACTACTCCACTCTGAAGAAATCGCAGGTCAACAGCTGTTCTTCATATAAAAAGGTAACTTATTCTGCAAAATATGTTCATCACTTAAGATTGTTAATGTTTCAGACTCTTCTAAAAATTTTATTTTATTTTCATTTTTCAAGTGCATGAAATTTAAAAGTATGTTTCAAGTTATTATATAGAAGTTGTCAATAACACATAAGAAGAAAATATGAAAATGAAATAAATGAAAATCATCATGATGTCTCGATTTATAGAGCTAAATAAAATTTAAAATTTTCTGGTTACATTTCCAGTCTTTCATCATAACAAAGAAAATTCGGTGAAGTTCGCTTCTCTAAAATTAACATAATGTGTACATTGCAAAAATTAGATGGCTTGGGCTTATTCATTAGCAGCAGAACCCATGTTAATAGGGTTAGGAAAATATTAGAACATAATAATATGAATAACATGAAATGTTCAAACTTAAAAAATATAAAGTTAAATATTAGAAATACTTTACTTGTCCTGAATTTCTGCCGTAAGAGACCAAGATTTTATCCATGCCTTTGGGCCCAAGTGTACTCTTCACAAGATCTCCAATAGCAATAGCCCCAATGAAACTAGACATTCGGGCTACTTCGGCTTTTTCTTCTTCCGCCTCATTCTTCAATATTCTTATAGGATTGAGTGAAACCTGTAAGTAGTTATTAAATAAAATACAAAAAATCGCCCATGTGCAGTGATGTACTAATCCTAAACATCTCAATTTATCAATTTACTTATAGTTAGCTTTGAATAAGCATTTGATTAAGAAATATAATCAACGTACCATTATGTTAGGTATTTATTATGCCTTAAGGAAATAATATTTTTTGAAAAATAACCAAATTTTTCTTTACTAATACCGACAAAAAGCACGCAAGTAGGGCTAAAAAAATTTAAAGGTTTACAAAGTTTGTCAAATTTGACATTTGTCAATAATTGTCATCCGTCAGCCATTACATTTATCTGTGCATGTGGTTGTCCATAGAATTTATAGACTACAGAATAAACCGTCCGCCTTGCTGCCAGACAGCTCGTAAAATGCGAGCATAGGCTTACCATCACTAACACCGTGACATCCTACAAAGTGGTAGAGTTTCACAGTGATTTGTCTGGATTGGTACCACCGCCATACTTATTCCTGCCGCCATAACATCAATGCTTGCCGTTGATGTGTTTGGTTTTGGAGGATAAGGTAAAACTGCTTTTGTTAAGGGCCTTACATCCCAGCCTTTGTTGTCTCTAGGCGGCCTGAATTTCTTACCATCGGGAAACCCGTCCGCTTACTTCCCTTCCAATATCAAAAAAAAAATAAACATACATAATATCTTCACGCCAAATTCATCACGGGGAATGCAGACTGTATCGAGTGTCAAACCATTGAATCTAGATCCCTTCCGTCTTTTATGACAAAAGGAATCATTTTTGCTCCATAAATCCGGCAGTACTACGGATCTAAAAAAACTTTAGACCCATGTGTCTACCTACATTGCATAAATTACTGACATCCATCCAACACAAAATTATACAAGCACTTATATGCAAATAATATTTCAAATCCTTCTCAAAATGGATGTAGGTTTGGATCTCGTGATACCTACTAACGAGCTACTCCTCGTTGACATGGCTATTTACCAATAGGCCTTTCCACCGTCTGGGTTGACAATAAAAAGGGTTACGGTGTGTCGGTATTGTACGAAGATGATACTGTTCTAAGCTCGTTTCTGGTTTCTATTATACGGCAGTGGACCAGGGCTCTTTGTATTTATAGCCTATTTCGGTTGCGTAGAGGGGGACTGAGACTATCTGTTACCTTCTGTATAATATGGATGATTTCAAGTTGTTTGCGACAAATAAACCGGACTTGTTGTCACTGCTTTATTTAACAGTGTGCTTGTGGGTGCAATAGCACTACCCTGTCCAGAAATAAATTAGACAAAATTATATATATTTTTTACCTGACTGAACTAGCGGGATAATAATGCTTTTCGAGAGTATGTATGTATGTATATATGTTTGTGTTCGTATGTATATATATGTTTGTATCTATATTTGTATTTATAAGCAGTTCGATCGTACGCTGTAGCGCGAAAACGGCTTGTCTGATTTTAGCAAACGAAGCCTCGTTAGATTCATAAAGACCTTGTGAAAATTATAGGATACATAATTTTCGTGAAAAAATACAGCCATTTATATAGGACAAAAAAATACGAAATTTATTTGTGTAGTGAGTTACGATTGGAATAGTAACTAAAGACGCCTTAGGTTAACTCAATTGCGCTTGATTTGACAAAAATTACGATTTAACAATACCTAAAAAAATAATTGAAACAATATTTTATCGTTAAATAAATAACGTAGTTATTAACTGTGTACATGATAAAACAAATTTAGAATTGTACAAAGCTACTTATTTAGTAAATATCAAATGTTGGCGGTGGCCGTAATTTCAGTAGTGACATTAGGATGGAGTTTGGCGTAGATAAATG
Organism: Calephelis nemesis; assembly: GCA_002245505.1. Lineage (NCBI taxonomy): Eukaryota > Metazoa > Arthropoda > Insecta > Lepidoptera > Riodinidae > Calephelis > Calephelis nemesis. The sequence continues at coordinate 279,152 of NJDD01003857.1, read as the reverse complement.
TGCGGTTATGGTGGGTGCAGAGGGGAAAGGTTATACACAGGGACTATTTACAACTTTAAGAGACAATATCTTTCAGATCTCTCTCCGACACTAATTCTTACAAATATCTTGGTAAGCCAGAGAGTCTAGATATAATAGACATTAAGCAGCTGAAGGCTGATTCCGTATATGTTTTAAGTGATGATCACTGGGTAAAGTCTACACCAAACAGCTGTCGAATGACGTGTTTTATAGTAATTGCTATCTCCTGTGGCCAACATAATGAATAAATATGCCTTTTCCAGTTACAAAATTTATCGATTTTTATTCCTAGGAATTAAGTACAATTGAATTTCGACGAAGAATTTTTTAGGTTATTTTCATTTGACCATTCTGTCACTTTAGTCGAAGTTTACTGGTTTCTTCAAATAAACCATTTTTATTTTTACTCTTGGTGAGAAGTGTAGTATCATTAGCAAATAAAATTGAATCATGATTGATAGCATCAGGCAAATCGTTAATGTAAATAAAAAAAGTAATGGCTCTAAAATAGTACCTTGTGGTACACCGCAGTCATTAAAAAGGTAATTTGAAGTATAAACTTTCTTGTGGTTTCCACTTACTTTTGATATCTCAACACATTGCTTTCTTTTTCTAAATAGCTTTTAAACCACTCTAATGAATTACCTCTAATGCCATATTTTTCAAGTTTCGTTAACAAAATTTTGTGTGACACAAAATCAAAAGCTTTACTAATATCTAAAAATACAGCAAGGGGATTTTTTTTACTATGTAGGCATTCAGTTACTTTTTTAACTAAGTCGAAACATGCATAAACTGTAGACCTGCCTTTTCTAAATCCATTTTGATTATTTTGTAATAAATTAAACTGAACTAAATAACTGTATAATTTGTCATACATTACTTTTTCAAAAATCTTAGAAATTGCTGGAATCAAATTTATTGGTCTATACATAATTATTCATGTCACACATATCCCCTTTTTTAAATAATGGCTTGACAATAGACTTTTTTAAACGATCAGGAC
>NJDD01003857.1:251851-275336 GCA_002245505.1 Calephelis nemesis | reverse complement strand
ATTTCGATCCCTGCTAGTCAACAATATTAATACATATAAATTCCTAAAAATTATACTGAAATAAATTTTATAAACAGACCCAGGACTTATACCCTAAAATACAAGTATCTAACTGTTCGTCACACACATGTCTACCCACATCGGGAATCGGAATCTATCCTTGCGATTAGCCGGTAGAGTTAGAAGTGTACGCTAGCCCTTCGACCAACGAGGCTATCGCAATCGGTTTTGTACTTTGAATTATAAATTTCTATGGTTTCATGGCAATATTTAGAAGCTGTGGCCGCAAAGAATATAACGAAAACATAGTCTCTACCTACATTTTAGCACTGGGCGGTGCGATCATAAATGTAGAGTATTGTAGTCTTTGCATAAATGCTTTCTAGGATATTTTCCTATCATGGCAACTTTCTAATCAACTGTCGATTCGTCACCAGAATCTATAATAAATAATTGTCTATGTCTACGTCTAATCGACTGATCGACGATCGTTCGCCATTATTTTTTGTTGGGAGTTAGAAAAAATTTGTGATTAATACATTTTTGTTAATTATTTAAACTACATATCGATTCTCGTATTCAAAATTTAATATATTTTGCCAGAAATTAAAAGTGTAATTCAAAATGGAAAATCAGAGTGGCACGTCTGCACCACGAGTAAACGACAAACGATTAGCTCAAACTCAAGCTAAAGTTGATGAAGTTGTTGGTATTATGCGTGTAAATGTCGAGAAAGTTTTGGAGAGAGATCAGAAATTGTCAGAATTAGATAACCGAGCAGATGCTTTACAGCATGGAGCTGCTCAATTCGAGCAACAAGCTGGTAAGCTAAAAAGAAAGTACTGGTGGCAAAACTTAAAAATGATGTTGATAATTGGTGCTATCGGTGCAGTGTTGCTTATAATTATTATAGTTTGGGCAACTTCTGGAAGTAGTACCCAGGCCCCTGCTGCAGCACCAGCACCAGCTCCCACTGATGCTCCATCAGGACGATAAGTAACTGGCCTTTTAAACAAGACAAGCTATGCCTAGTAGATTGAAGTAAACTACGAGATTTGACTGATTGTATCTAGATGAAAACTCATATTTTTGTCACTTGTTTATATATTCAAGGTCTATATTCTATGAAAACATTTAAATTTTGATATTCATGTACTAGTAAAAGTAATACTAAATTATACAGGAAGTATATTGCGATAAAACTGATACTACTATTTTTATAAGAAACATACTGCTTGGTCACAATAAAATGAAATACAATTTTAAAATATGTCTATGAGCAGTAATGGTTTTAATAGTTATATAAATTAGTATACAGTAATGACATCATTGTATTTAGGCTTTATGCACTATAGTGGCCAAACAGTACACTCAGACAAAGTCGGTGCAAACTGCACTTTATTTATTGTAAGTACCTACTCTAAATGTGATAACAAAATTGTTTTCAGACTATCTATTCATATCGTTATTGCAGTTTTTATATATTATGTATACTAAATGCTAAGTTTTGCTAACCTTTATCAACCGTTTACTATTGATGTTTGTAAATGTTATTATATCTTCTATTAATAATATATTTGATAATGAAATTGTTGAAAATTCAGCTGTAATAGGTGTTGCAAAAAAGTGAAACATTGTTGGGGGAACAAGGGATTATCTAAGTATTCTTTTTGTTATTGATATTTGTAGGTTATTCTATATTGTATTTGATTATTAAGCACAAATTGTATATTGTTCAGCACAAATTAAGTTTAGATTAAAGTTATTTATATTGAACTAATTTCAACTACCACTTCTTGCATTTGTAATAGAACTAAAAACCCAACGGGACCAAATACAGACCTATATTTCAATTGTAAGGTCCTATATTGTCAATAACTTTATAAGTTTATGTTTAATAAATATTATGTCTTTATGTGTTGTTTCATATTTGCGATAAATATTTCTTTGTACTTTTGTATTATCTTTTTCCTCCATCTTTTCCTTATCTCAAAATTGCCTTTGATAAAAGGTGAGTCACATGTGTTGCACCTATTTAAGAACTTTATTTCTATTGTTAATCAACTTGCAAAAAAGGAGGTTATATATTGAACTCCTATTTTTTACGTATGTTTACAATTTCTCCGTCATATCTGAACCATTTACCATTTTACCATTATCACCTTTGTGTTCTAGCGGTTCTTATGTGTGACTTGTAGTCCCGGGTTCAAATCCCGGGTCGGACAACAAAAAGAAAATTGGGTTTTTCCAATTTTCTTATAAAAAAATTTGCATGCAATAGGCTTGTCACCTATCACATTGTGGGACTTAGTGTCTTCGGCTAGTCGTGGGTGCCCTGGTTGTGCACCTGCCTACCACTTCGGGGATAAAGGCGTGAAGATACTTTTTTTATATCTAAACCAATTAAAAAAAAAAAATTAATATTAATTAGTGTACTTCCGAGGTCTGCCTGTAACTAAGTCTGAATCTAAATATGTAATCCCAGGGAAACTGAGGTAAATATTTAAACATTTGGAAATCAAAGTTAATTTATTGCAGTTTCTCTTGCACTTGATTTGGGTAATAGTTAATGATTTTTGGAATTTTGATACATTAAATATTAAATTTACTGAATGAAGCATTACAATTTAGCACCGTATGTTATAAGCATCCATTGACATCAAAAGTAACAATTCAATGTAAGAAACATCAATAGCCATTAACCTTAATGTATGAAGAGTTAAAGGTTTAGTTGACCTTATTATGTCATCTTTGTACACACTGGTTATATCAAAAACTGTAACTGCAAAAGTAAGAATTGAAATTCACATATTGTTTTGTTACATTATTACTTCTGGTACTTAGGAATTTATTTATAGCCTCTGTGGTCTAGCAGTTCAACTGTTGGACTTGACTTCATGAGGTCCTGGGTTCGAATCCCAGGTTGTAAAAATGAAAATGTAGTATTTCCAATTTTCTTATAAAAAAAATGTTGCTCTAGATTGGATATGTGCCTGGTTAGCGAAAGGCTTGCCACAACCAATTGCGGGACTTAGTGTCTTCGGCTAGTTGTGGGTGCCCTGGTTGTGCCTCTACCAACGCCTTCAGGGGTATGGGCGTGATGATACTTACTTTTTTTATTTGACGATTCTTTTTAATGTGGTAGGTGGTTCTTTACATTTTGTTTAATTGTCTTGAAAAACTCACTAGAATTAAAAACCCTCCATGGCACTACATTTTATAAAGATAAAACACCTAATCAACCAAGCCTGTGTTGTAGATAGAATAGAGAGAACCTATCGGACTTGGACGACCGTTAACAGAATCCAACAATCCCATAACAGTCAACTCAAATCTCCCTGAAAACACACCACCACCATTACCAAACTATACTACTGTCACTGCCATTCTTTGCGACATAAACACTATTTCTGACCGGTGCTTAACGCAGAGTGATGAGTCTCATACCTCTCTTTTGTCAGTAATGAGAATGCAGACCAAAGTCAAGGATGGGCTCCTTGGAGATAGTGTTTGGTTGATTAGCAATATAGAAGTTATGTACAGTATTTTAATTGGCAGTCCTGCAATATTCTCAGACACTGCAAACAATAACAACTTTAACAAACATCAACAAAATAAAATGTATTCAATTGAGTAGGTATGTTTTTTAGTTTTAGTGCTTTTAAATTAGTTTGAAGGTGCATGATTCCTTTTTTTTATGATATTGGAAGGCAAACAAGCAGACAGATTTCCTGATGGTAAGAAACTAACGCCGCCTAGAGACACCAAAGGTGGTAATGGTGCGTTGCCAACCTGAGGCCGGTATGTTAGACCTCGAGAAAAAGTAAGTTTACCGGCTACTTTAACCTCCAAACCGGAACACGTCATGACGTTATAGCGGCAGGAATAGGTAAGGCGGTGGTACCAATCCGGGCGAGTCGCTTCGCCACAGTAAGCCTATACTCGTCTTTTACGAGCTGCCTTGCAGGAAGGCAGATGGTCTATTCTGCTAAGGAGCCCGAACCAACACGGGGCACTATAGGTCAAAAGATGTTTATTTAAAAATACAGATACAAAGTAAGTAGGTATTAGAAATACAAGACATTTTAGTTGCCCGACTTGAATAGCTGGGAATTGAACCTGGTACTTCATGTCGTTCGCACGTCACTCGCAACACAAGTGTTAAACTCTTAGAAATTCGTAGGTTATATTCTAGTGAAAATTTAAGTTTTTACGCCGTTGGTGACCTTGGTCTACCTAGGTCTCTTTACGGGCAGATATGCTTGTGCGTGCGCGACATGTCTATTCAAAATTTTCCTCAAAAATAACGGACGTATTGGTGTTGATAACATGAGGTGGAGGACAATGTGTTTTATTACAATTTTACCACCTACCACATTGTGGCACTAAGTAAGTAGGTACCTTTGTTAGTAACAGTTGTTAGTAACAGTTGTTAGTAAGGCCAGAGTTTGTATGAGTCTGGTTTCAACTTCTGACAAGAGTTGGAAATGGTTGAGGTAGGTACTTAGTGTATCCTCCCGAGGGTCCGAGCCTTGTCGTGGCGGGGGGGCTGAGTAACGGGTCGAGCCGGGACCCCGGTGAAACCAATACGGACCAGGGAGGGCGCTCCTCAGTACCCCTCTCTGTCCAAGAGGGGACACGAGGAGCGCACACAGGGTGGTGGGCCCTTGGGCCCGCGTGGGTTGGCGGCTTCCAGGCCTGCGGAGGAGGGGGGCGGGCGTTCCATCTAGCCCGCCCGGTCGAGATGGGGTTGCGGCAGGTACGGGGGTGCCTGTCGCCACTGGAACCCCCGACGTGGTGCACGCTGTGTCCCTGTGCACCACTTCAGACGGTTTGCGGCCCCCTGTTGAGTGGGGCCGCCTGATGGAGATCGCGAGATCTAGCGCCGCTGGGGCTGTGGATGTGTGCGAAAGCGTTCCTGCAGCCCCGGTACCTGGCGAAGGGGTGGACACCGCGGGGTTTTAGTCAGTAGGAGTCTGACATAACCCGCCACTTCCCCCGAAAGCGGCCGGTATCCATGATGGATTTCCCCACGGAAAAAAAAGGTACTTAGTGTATGTAAGATAGGGTTAAAATTAGTCTCTTTAAAATTGTAACCATTTATGAAGCTTGTAATAAATACAAATATTGGTGGTGCTGCCATACGGCTCATTGTGGGTCCTTTGTAACAAATATTGGAGGATCGGCAGAGTACCCGAAGACTGTTGCGGCATGCTGGTGGCATGCGGTCATGTTACTGTACCATGTACAAAGCCATGTACATGAACAAAAATAGTTGAAAGGAGGAGTGTTGTGGGAGGCTCAAGTTCTGTTCTGTACTTTTGGATACAGTCTACACCTCAAAAGTACCTACCTCTATTACCTCTTTGAGCTGCAAACACTGGTCAGTTATGGAAGGTGATTGTAGAGAAATAGCGACGCGATTATTCGGCCAATAAAGTAAGAAGGTACATAGGTAGTTTTTGTCGTTTTTGTTTGAGAAGGGACGTCTTTGTTCAGAGGTGGTCATATACAAACGTAATCTAGATCTTAATAAATCGGTAGCAGTTTTAAAGTTAAAGTTCTTTAACGCATACTTACATTCTTATGTACCTATGCATTATAGAAGACATCCTCGACCTCAAAAATATCATATCACGATGTCGTCTTGTCGGATGTTGATAAAATTTTCAGGGTAATATGGTAGAATTTAAAAAGGACCTTTAAAAAACAGCATTATCAAATTGCGACGTGGTATTTGAATTCGGTTTGTCGCAATTTTACAGCGTTTAATTGAAGTTAAACTTCTTTATCAAGGTTGGAAAAAAAATTAGTGTAACATTTTTTCGGTACACGTCACATTTTTCCGTTACGCGCCATCTTTTTTCTTATCCCTACCACGCGTGATTCGAAGTATACTTTCTCCAGCGGAGTAGAGATTGTAAACAAACTTTATATAACCAATTTCTGTAAAGTTGCATATAGTAAATTAGTTTTTGAAAAATAACATAAAAAAGTTTCACTTCTTACGAGTGTACGCTAGTACACGCACACATTTTTTTTCGTTTTATTTTTTTAATTAAGCATGTCCTTGCGCCTAGATCGGCTAACGTCTGATTGATAAGCGTAAACAATTATCGCACTTTAAACACTATGCGATCATTAACACTTATTAAAACTAGGTACCTACCTATTCTCTAGAGTTAATCTTGTGTTTGTTACCTTGAATAGATAGATTGTGTGGTGTGGCCTACTAAAAGCAATGGCAAGGGTTCAAATTTAATAAACTAGTACTTATCTCCTATTTATTACAAGTTTCGGAAGGGAGAAGATGGAGCCTTAAGTTAATACAACTTTATGTGATAAAAGCTGAGTATTGAGTTTCCAACCGTCCAGGAGTTGGAAAGCAGTTTTAATTTATATTGTATCAAAATTCCTTACTTAAATGATTTGCAACGTGTAGGTACCTACTACCTACTTAAGGTATCCATCACATGGGGAAAGCACATGGGGGGTTATGGGGAATCCACAAAAAGAAATTTTGTGGATTCTGAACTAATTTGGTTAATATGCCCTGGTAGTCAGGTTCTTTACTTGTAAATGACACCGTCACATTGACTGGGTGATAAAACCCTATGGTATAAATAGAAAATCTAATTTATTCGTGACATTTTCGATTTCGAGGGCACCTATCTACCCCACAATCTTACAGAAGGACTAAGGAGCTTAACATCTCGCCTTCTGCTTGGTAACATCCAATTACCACTTTCAAAGTCAAGCCGGCTGCTATATTGCCTTCATATAAATAAAACCAGTACACTTAGTAGTGTAGGGAACTATGGTACCTATCTAGACATGGTACCTACCTACCTACTTACATATAAAATGGCGGAATTATAATATTTTGTAGGTTCCACATAAAGACTCGTAATCTTTGCTAACATCTAGGTACACATCGTGCTAATTAAGTAGATACATGGAAAGATACCTGATGATTTGATCATAAATAAATCTGATTCATTGCGCAGTTTCAACGTAACATTCTTAATAGATATGTTAATTAGTCTGACTTTACGAACTTAAGTCCTTAAAAGTATCTAGAGCGAGTGGTCGCTCGCGGAGGCGTTGGATACCTACCACGGAAGTGGCAAGCAACCCACACGCAGCAAAGTTGCACAAGACCACTTCCTTACTTTTTGTGTACTCAATGTAGGTTCCTATTAAAATAAGTAACTATTATGTGTTTATTTAATGAATACTGACATCTGAAGTTTATTCTTATTACATTAATCTTAGTTTTTTAACATGTTTTTGTTGAGTAAAGTGAAGTTTTACTACATCTCATGCAGGTAATTGTTTATTTCCGAGATATTTCGTAGGTTTGCACATTGCCATGGTCAAAATTACATGCCACCTATAGGTAAACATCAAAAGTTGGTTTTTCCCTATGTTGGTCCGGGTTTTTTTGTATAAATGAGACCATCTTCCTTCTTGCCAGGCAGCTTGTAAGAGACCAGTATAGCTTATAGGTATGTGTCATTAGGTACTAACAAGACGACTGGCTGCATAATGCTGTGCAGCAACTTGTCTAGGTTGGGATCTACCGCCGCCGTAATGGCTGAGGACTTTGTCACGCTCCGGTGCGGCATGTGTTAGCTGGTAGACATGTGCAACCCCACATCACTTACGACACGCACAGAGGATGGTCACCGAGTGGTTTTTGCCGGCAGGAGTCCGTTTCGGGGAAAGTGGTGGGTATCCTTGAGGATTTCCACTCGTTAAAAGGTTTAACACCACTTACAGGAAAGCGACGCACCTATAAAATCTATGGTGTCTAAGCCACGGTTGCCTCTGACCATCAGGAGAGTCATGTGCTTATTCACTAATGTCTAATTGCATAAAAAAGTAAAGATGTGATGCCTAGCTGAGCCTTTCATCCTGAACTCTAGTATTAAGTCATGGACACAGTATGAGACACATTGTCATGACTCATGATCCATGCTTGCCACGAACTATTTGGATTCTAATGGGTAGACAATTGGTTTATATTCTTCGGAGACCTTTGATGAAAACGGGGAAGATGGTGCTGTTTTGAATTTTCAGCCAGTGATATCGATATTATTGGTCAATTAAAGTCACAATAACACGTTACATAAGAATAAATAAATATTCCTAGACAAGTTACTTTTATGGTGCTGTTTTGAATTATCAGCCAGTGATATCGATCTTTTTGGTCAATTAAAGTCACAATAACACGTTACTTAAGAATAAATAAATATTCCTGGACAAATTACACAAATTGAACCTAAACCCAAAGTAAGAAAATTACATAGGTACTTATGTTATGGGTGTTAGTCAACGACTGTAATACATAGAAATACTTAAATAGACACCAGAATAAATTTAATAAACACCCAGACCAGAAAATGCCATCACACAAAAGCCTGCGCCTGTCGTGAATCGTTGTTCAGTGTAGTTAGGCGTGTAAAGTTATAGACAAAGTGAGAATTTGAAAAGTACCTATGTGGTTATAAATGCATTTACCCCAGTTTCCGAAAAGCCGTTAAATTGTAATCTACGATTTATTTCATCAAAACATCTGTTTAGACATCTAAACCGAATTCATGTCAAACTGCTATTATATTACTTATATCGAAGATTAAAATTGATTGGCGTTTTAAAAACTAAGGGTTAACTCGGTAAGCAGATAAATAAATTAATAAATATCCCTGGACAAGTCACATAAATTGAATCTAACCCCAAAGGAACCAAATTATATGCATGTGTTATGGGTGCTAGTCAACGATTCTAATACATAGAAATACTTAGATAGATACCAGAATAAATTTAATAAACACCCAGACCCGGAAATGCAGACATCTAAATGTTCATAACTCAAATGCCCGCCCCCATCGGGAATCGAACCCGAGCCTCGCAGTCGGTCGATGTTTTTCGGAGATTTATTAACAATTACCAATGACATCGAAATATTTCGATAATAATCAGTCAGTACGTAGGTATACAAGGCGGATCAAATGAGACCAATATTAATATGTAATAACATATGAAAATATACCTACCTACTTCAGTAGGTACATTTGATGCATTTCATAATATTTTTTAACTTACCTAAAAGTTTTGAAGAGTCGTGAAGAATTTCTGTGTAACTGGGGTTACATTCGGTATCATGTTCATAATCAGAGTCGTCGATGTGGAATCGTCTCACGTTTCTACGAAATATGAAGCTTGTGGAAAATAGGAGGCGAAGAAGAGCTGGGTCTTCGTTCCGCCTCGTCTAACCGAAATATTATCTGTAGATATAGGATTTATGGTTGTCGTCTTTTCATACCTACAGGCACATAGAAAGAAGACCAACAAAAAGTGCTTATGTAAGAACACTGTAGGTGTTGGTTTAAATTTTAATATTCAAATCTGTGGGTAGAGTTACACTACAGATTATCTAATCATACACTCATAACTTAAAAAAGGAATGAGATAGAATCGGTTTACATTTACCTGTCATAATCAAACCTAATTGATATTTTTTGCACTTAAGTTGTATCTCGTGTACCTATAGTACCTAGCATACCTAAGCCTAAGAACTCACAGAGTGGTTTATACCCGCGCCCGCGGGGTTTGCGGGCTCACAGGTTCTGTAGAATGTAGATTTCTATGCAAAAAGTAATAGCACATTTCATGAAGCGTTTTACGCGGCTCTTTGCGGTCCCCGCGGCAGCGGTCGCCTGCTCGTAGAATCGTTTAAGCTTGCGAGCGATGATTTCAACCGCGACGGCTGAGTGACAGCACAAACTAGCGGTCTTGTGAGTTTTGAAATAAAACTGCAGTTCCGTGATCGCAGCGGGTGAGGGTAAAAACCGCTCCGTGAGGTCTCAGTCTAAAAGTACACGTGTATAAACCGCTTAGTCTAGAGTAGGTGCCTACATCTAGTTGATAGTTTTTACACCTAAGTGGTACCTGGTACACCTAAGTGATACCTTGTGTACCTAAGTAGTACTTATATCACGCAAATTTCGAGTCATCGATTCGCATGCGAGAAAATGTTGTACTTACTAATTAAAATTGGTGTGGATAGATCTATTGTGATTTGTGACCACCGCTTGTGTGCTTTACAAGGTTTATAGTATTTGGAATCCGTGTAATCCTCGTGAGATTTGTCAGCTTAAGATCCTTGGGATTCATTATGTGCGTCCCCAGAAGCCTATGTAAGGTACTTACACCTACACCGTCATATCTGACTGGGTGGTAGAGTTTTGCAGCGATTACCCTGGTTTAGTACCACCGCCTTACCTATTCCTGCCGCCATAACGTCAGTGCTTGTCGTTGACGTGTTCCGGTTCAGAAGATAGGTAGCCAGTAAATTATATCACACCTTTAGTGGTTCTAGGCTGCGTGAATTTCTATGCTATTGTTGCGTTTTGTGCTGTTAAGTTATTGTTTTTCTAGAATATGTTTAACTTAATTGTTCCTAATACCAGAGATTAGTATATATATATATATATATATATATACATTGTCTTTGCTAATTCATAGGTAGGCACCTACATATTTGTCATATACAACTTAATGAAACAAGTACCTTATACGGGAATGCACTATTAACACTTTCATATCTACACATACTTATTACCAGCGAAGATCCATGTTTGCTTTTAAATCTCAGAAAAAATCTATTCCGATTAGGTGCCTCTGCCTGCCTCAAATACCTCACTGTATTTGTGTGGGAAGTGAAAGTAAGCTTACTCTTAATTGCTTAGAGACTAGACTTGAAGGTTCACAGGAATAACGACTCAGAAGAGCTTAAGATGCAGATCGCAGTATTAGATTTGCACCTATGTTTCTGACATTTGTGCTTGAATTAAAAATGTACCTACCCGTATTTTGTTAAGTACCAACTAGATCAGCGAACAAGCACTTGTACAAAAACATATTTACGCAATTAACTGAAGTGAAACTCATTTATATATTTAACAATAATAATAACCCAGGACAAAAGACACAAATTGAATCAAACCCCAAAGTAAGCAAATTATATGCTTGTGTTATGGGTGTTAGTCAACGATACTAACATATAGAAGTACTTAAATAGATACCAGAATAAATTTAATAAACACCGCTTAGTTCAGTAGAGTTTGAGGCGTTGATGACAGAGTTTTTCTTTTTCCATTTGTAGTAGGCACACCAAGATATGTCAATAATTAAGCTTTAAATCTACCATTGTGTATAGAAAAGTCGACTTAACGACTGACTAAAACTAAAGATAACTGACGTCTCTGAGCACGGTCATTAGAGCCTTCATTAAGTAATAGGCAGTCCTGGATTTTACAGCCACTACCGGTAGTAGTTTGTGTGTAAATTTTAGTCAGGAAAATTCCACTATTTTTTATAATGTTACATAAAATGTAATTAATACATATCACTAAATATATATAAAATAATTTTCCTGTTTGGATTTGCTGCTATTTTAATCGGTATTAGAGCGCAAAAACTTCAAGCACTTGTACCTACATTGAATTGGAAATTAAAAACCTAGCCAATGCTAACTATTGAGACGGCATTCCTTATAAAGCTAGTATGGAGCGGCAGCGTGTCGATAACGATTAGGTAGTTATTGCTCCTAATTCGTTTCGTGTCATTCACCTGATATTGTTATTTCAACCACGTATTTATTATTTAGTCTCTAGAGAACATAGCGGAGATGTAGAATTGTGAATCTTAATTCCAACATGATTAAAGTTGTAAATAAATCATAACCTGATACCTAATAGATTTTGGCAAAAATCTAAGATGCTGGAAAGATGTTTTTGTGCTTGTTGCAACTTATAGACAATATCTATTCAAGAAGGTCATAACGGATGGTTGTTTCAAGGCTAGGATGCTAAGCTATTAGGTATTAAAAACCCGCTTTTGCGAGATGGTTAAATTGTAGCTAGCCTTATGGCTTTTACAAAAAGTAAATGTCAACACACTAAATGCTGAATGAAGATTCAAAGTATATACGATTAACTGATGTCCTTCAACTTTCAAGTCCAATAAGAAACTTTTTAGTGTTGGTGTTTTAAATAATAATACCGTTTTTATATTAGCATATAATAGCACGAATAGACTACCACATCAACGTATCGATTTTTGACAAACTACATTTGAAGTCTAGATTGTCTATTAGGTACTTGTAGGTACATCTGTGATGTGTGTTAGACCCTTGATTATTTCGGCCATATTACAGGAAGAGATTCAGACAAAATGGAAAAAAATATAATTAGGTACTATCCCCACCATTTGACCACTATTGACCAACACTGATTGTATGTAATGTTGTTGGTCAGACCAGACAATAAATGGTAAAGGAACGTAAAATTGCCAACAAGTAACTCATTCTCAACGGGTATTGATCATCAGCTCCAAGAATGCGACTCTTTTTTTATAAAACTATATAAAAACATACTTTTTAACATATGTTTTTTTTGGACAAGTCACACAAATTGAATCTATCCCCAAAGTAAGGAAATTCTATGCTTGTATTATGGGTGTTAGTCAGCGATTCTAATACATAGAAATAGGTACTTGAATAGATACCAGAATAAATTTAATAAACATCCAGACCCGGAAACGCAGACATCTAAATATTCATCACACAAATGCCTGTTCCCGTCGGTTGAGCCTCTCTGAGGTGAACTTGAGCCTCGCGGTTGATCTATATAGATAGGCTTGTATGCTAGCCACAGTATGTTTGTTTGTATCTTCAATACAAGCTTAGTTTAGCTGTTCAATTCACATAGCCCGTCACGCGCAAGGAAGTGCATTCTTACGCTTGATTTCACATAAGGAATTCAAGTTAGCATTCGTTGCACGCGGCTGCGAAACGCTCTTATTTAAAGGTAGACTCCAGTACCTATTTAAGAACGTGATGTAAATATACAGGTGCAGGTGATTTATCCGTCAGCATATTATGTCATACTAAGTTGATTTATGGCTCAATAGGTACTTGGAATTTCTGCTCGCTGTTCTGTGAAGATCATACCAATTCATTACGTCCATGATGCTACATTTTTTGCAAAGTTGCTTAGTGTTTTGTAATAAACATTTTTTTAAGTAAGACTTGTAATATTTTCTATAATAGTTCCTGTAATACTGCAATCTTAATAAAATTATCAAAAAGCTAAATTAGTATAGTGAGAAAAAATATAACGGACACAATTCAACAATTAGGCGGCCATTTTCAAGTTCGATATTGGTAGGACGTGTTGGTAGGTACTATGGATAGGAACACAATGTTTTTAAGAAGGGTATCTAGGAAGTGTAGGTACCCAGGTAGGATAAGAATGTTACACTTCGAAAATTTATCTTTGGTATTTAAAGACAGCGCCAATTTCTTCATTATCATCGTCTCAGTTTTACGGTTTGTTGACAGATAAGAACGCCTTTGTGTAGCTTAATTGAACATTAAGATTATACCTAATAGGTATACGAATACTAGTGTGCGTCTAATATGGAAATGAGTAGGTATATAGTATCTACCTGTTAGGCGCTAAGTGACCGCCTCGATGGTCGAATGGCTAGCTAGAACTGCGAGGCTCGGTTTCGATTTCCGACGGGGGCAGGTATTTGTGTGATGAACATTTAGATGTCTGCATTTCAGGGTCTGGGTGTTTATTAAATTTATCCTAGTATCTATTTAAGTATTTCTATGTATTAGTATCGTTGACTAACACCCATAACACAAGCATATAATTGCATACTTTGGGGTTAGATTCAATCTGTGTAAATTGTCCAGGTATTTTTATGTTTATTGTTTATTATCCGATATCTTTATCCGATATCTATTCAAAATTTTGGCGAGAAATCCAGATTGCTGGCCCTGAGCTGGAACCAATCTAATCATAGAAAGGCCAAGTCGATCTTTTTATGTAGAACGTTCAATTTTTCAAGAATTTTTAAAATTGATATCATAATAACTTATGTCACAACTTAAGACAGAAGGTCCCTTATGTAGGGACTAAATAAATTAAGCAACTTAGGATTAGGTATATGGATCTCCCAACTTTTTACGATTGAAAAGCTGAGCTGCGAGATCTGGTTTTTTACAGGATGTTTTTGATGGCATCTTCTTTTTGTAGTGTGTAGTAGTCTAGATCAATAATGACTGCAAATGTAACTTTGTAAAATACATAAACATATAACATAACATAAACAGCAAAATACACAATGATGCAGTTGATGTATTTAGACAACTGGACTTAAATTATGAAATGTTGAAATGTAATATATAATGTTGTAATGTATGAAACACTAATTATATTATAAATTTGAAGGTTCTATGTCTGCTAGAAGTGCCTTGAACTTTTAATAATCGGACAGTCAGTCAGTGAGTGACAAAATTAAGAAAGTTTGACAAGTTACAATTCTTAAATTAATGGTTCAAATTGAATGAAAATTTAAATATATATGAACTTACAGTGTTAATTTACAACGAAGTTATAGGGTGGTCGAAAAGGGCCTGCATTGCTTCGAGAAAATGATGGTACGGCCGCGGCAGTGAAGCTTTTTTACTCGACTTAGATTAGTCCTGTTTTGCACTCAAAGGTCAATGACCGTTTTCTTTTTTTCATCTAGAACAGACTATACCTAGTTAGCATTGGGAGGCCGGCTTGTTACACAAAAGGCTGACTCAACCGTCTGATTTTTTTATGATATTAGAAGGCAAACATTTCCTGATGGTAAGAAATTCACGCCGCCTAGAGACACCAAAGGTTGTAATGGTGCGTTGCCAACCTGAGGTCGGGATGTTAGGCCTCGAGCAAAAGTAAGTTTATCGGCTACCTTACCCTCCAAATCGGAACACGTCATGACGTTATGGCGGCAGGAATAGGTAAGGCGGTGGAACCAATCCGGGTGAGTCGCTGCTAAACTCTACCACCTAATGCTCGCCTTTTACGAGCTTCCTGGCAGGAAGGCTGATGGTCTATTCTTTAAAGGAGCCCGGACCAACACTTGTTTGCCTTCCAATATCATAAAAAAGTAATAGAAAGGTTTGTATGAAAATAGTAACGAATGGGGAGGAAATTAAATCGGCCTGCACGTATAGTGACAATTCGTTTAAAGCCATTTTACTATCGTTTTTCAATAATAAAAAAATATTACCGCTGGTAAAACTATCTCTTTTCTACTACCAGGTTATAATGGCCATTTATTATGAAATTGGCCGTAAACATAATGCTAGGAGCACATACGTAGTTTCGATGAATCATCACCCTTGACCCAAAAACCTGTCAAAATTCCAGTTCTGTAGGCACTAAGACGCTCGTTTGATAAAGTAGGTAATGATTAAACAACAGTAAAAGCCGCCAGTGAGCAATTCTTGTTTATAAGTTTGCCCTATATTCCCAGCAGGAGGTCAATATTTGATAGGTAGGAAATAATTAGCTGTTAATTGTTTTATGGTTTAGTAATTCGATCAGCACCAATTTAATAGCATTTTTACAGGTGCTGGTAATTTATGTTAGAAATAATATGTTAGATAAAATATTGTAGGTAGATACATATCTTCACGCCAAGTCCCTTACGGGGTAGACAAAGAGTACCTATCGAGTGCCAGACCTCACGATCCTGACAAACCTGTTTTGCTTCCTTCACATTCATTACCCATTTCCTAAAATATTGTGTTACATATAAATATTATACTTATACTACAGAATAAGTAACAATACCAAAGTAGGTACTTACAGGTAATAAAACTTTCGATTTTTGGATTTTATGATTCGATTCCCTTGTCGGGCAACTTATTTAAAACTATAAAATTTGTATTTTTAATTTTCTAATAAAAATAACGTTGACCGGTTGGTGATAGGCTTGCCACCTATCACATTGTGGGACTTAGTGTCTTCCGCTACTCGTGGATGCCCTGGTTGTGCCTCTATCTACTTCTTCGGGGATATGGGCGTGAAGATACTGACTGGATTTTTTTTTTAAATAAAGAATTGATTTTCTCTATTATTTGTTTTTTCTTTTGTATTTTTCTATATTTTGTTTAGTCCTTCAGTTACTTAAGTTTTGACAGCAGATAAATACACTACCACAATTAGAATAAAAGAGACAGAGCTATATAATATATATACATGCATTTTGCAGCTTAAATAAGCTCAGAGTCGCTCAGCGTGCTATGGAGAGAGCTATGCTCGGTGTTTCTGTGCGAGATATGATCCGTAATTCGGTGATCCGCAAGAGAACGAGAGTAACCGACATAGCTCAGAGAGTCAGCAAGCTGATGTGGCAATGGGCAGGCCACATTGCTAGCAGAACCGACAACCGCTAAGGAAGAAAGGTTCTCGAGTGGCGGCCCCGTACCGGAGGACGAAGTGTTGGACGACCTCCTACCCGGTGGACTGATGATCTGGTCAAAGTCGCGGGGAGTCGCTGGTTACAAACTGCTGGTGACTTGTGGCGCTCTTTGGGGGAGGCCTTTGTCCAGCAGTGGACGTCCTCCGCCTGATGATGATGATGATTTTGCAGCTGTCAAAAGTTTAAATAAGTTCGAGTCCGCTGAGTAGAAGAGACCATCTGTGATCTGCATCTCCGCCAGGCAGCTCGTAAGTAGAACGATGGTTAAAATACATAATATATTACATCATCACATCATCACCAACAACACCACAGGTAGTAGAGTGCTGTGCAGCAGCTTGCCTGTATAGGGATCCACCACAACCACCTGGAGAGCCGTGTGCTTGATAGCTGCCTCTAGCATAAAAAAGGCGGTAGGATTGTAGGCTCTACCATTATGATTTACAATTATTTTACGTACTATAGGTAAAATACCTATTTGCACACCATAGCGAAGAGGTCCTATCACATTGTGGGATTTAGTATCTTCGACTAGTCGTGGGTGCCCTGGTGCCTCTGCCTACCTCTTCGGGGATACGGACGTAAAGATACTTTTTTTACTACAAAATTAAGCACTGACTTGGAAAAAGTCTGTGGTACTAATCAGGGTGAGAAGATTCTGGACAAACCAAATAACGGGTACACATTAAATATCGAGAGGTATTCATCCTATTTGTAGCACTGGTATGATAAATGAGTAGGTACATGTTAGATTTGTGCAAGGTCATATCGCATTGTTCACCACTTACGTAACCTTCCACCTCCACGGTTTACCGTGAAACGACAATCAATGACGCAGTTAGCGTCACTCTGTATCTTTATTTTTTGTTATATTTCTTGCAATGTATGTAACATCGTTCCACAATATATTGAGACTAAAATATTGTAAGCAAGCTAAGCGGCAAGACGTTGTCCTGTCCATACTCAAAGTATTGATTTTTTTATGTAAACCTTGACAATTATTAACACAAAAAATAGCAAGATTGGTCTATCCCTTTCAGGCGTGATACATACCTGTCTCCACGCCAAGTTCCTTAAGAGGTAGGGATTATCGTATGCCAAATTCCACGATCCTTGCGAATCTCAGCGTGACGCTATGACCAAAGGATATAAGGGATTCATTTTTTCCTTTCTTCATTCATTATAAATGCGAATATTTGTATGTTTGTTTCGTACTTCTTCATGCAAAAACTGTTAAACTGATTTTCATGAGATTTAGCTCACACTTACATAGACGGTAACTTGGATTAACACATAGTATAGTTTTTATCCCGAAAAAATGTTTCTGTGGCAAAATCAATCACACGCGCAACGAGGCGGGCAATAGCTAGTTATTTATAAGATAAGAAAAATATTTGTCCGTAAAATTGCAGTATCTATCAGGGAAAACTATCGCAAAGATCTTTTACAATCGTGGCCTATATGTGTTTTATATATTTATACACGTTTCTTTAACCATCTGGAGACTAATGTGCTTGTTCACTGTTTTATCACATGAAATAAAACAGGTTTATACTCAATAAACAACAACAATAAGCAACTCATAAAACATACAGACGAATTTCTGATGGTTAGAAATACACGTAACTTTTATACACAAGAGCATATAAAATTTCTCGTCGCCAATCTAGCGTTGAGAAGTTAAGGCTAATGCATGATTTTATCGGCGTCCCTATCCTGCAAACGAACGCTAATGGAATGGTGGTACCAACACAGGCGAATTATCATAAATCTCTACCACCTGGACACCAGTTAAGGTGTTGGTGAAAAAAATTACCTGTGCTCATCTCTAAGTAGTTGTTTTACAGGAAGACAATTGGTCTATATTCTTTAAGGAACCTGGGACTACGTTGGAATTCAATGAATCATCAATCAATCACCCTTTGGGTGATATCCAATTATGTTGGCAATAGTCTTCAAAATCGGCGTGTGCCCAGTGAGAAGGAGAGGAATCGGAGGAGAGTGAGAGTGCTATGAACATAGAATGTGGAGGAAACTAGGCAGGTCTATCATCATGACATTTGGCACTCGATATTCTCCGTCTTCCTCACAAGGGATTTGGCATCAAGACATGTTTGTGTCAGTCTGGAAAAAGCTTAGTATAATATAGGACGTAATTTTATGACAAATGATGATCTTATATTTACTTGCCTACTGTTAGTTACGCCTATGATCACTTTAAATGGATTTAACATTACAATAAAATTATAATACAGACATTACAATAGGTATTTGCACAATGAATATCTACTTTACCGCTTCAATCTGAAAAATCAACGAAACGAATCAGTTGCCAACTCAAAATGGAAAAGTGTAGGTACATCAAATAGCTGTCAAATGACGTGTTTTATATTTGCTATCTCCAGTGACCAACAGAAACACAATAGAGATAGCAAACACAAATGACGTCATTTCACAGCTATTTGATGTAGGGACACTTTTTCATTTTGAGGTATGTTATTGTAGGTATTTGGGGCATAATAAGAGTTTCTGAAACTGGCCACTTCTCTCTACATAAAAAAATCCTCATTTTCCTTTTTCGTCGCATCACGCAGGAATTTTAAGTTGGTTATTGTCAGGAGAAGGTTGATGAACATATGAAAATTGCTGGGAAAGTAAGAAAACCATTATTTAAAATTTTTCCAAAAGAAATTCTTAGTAGCAGTTAGGTATGTCAAGCGATACGAAGTTCGCCGAGTCGGCTAGTAATAAATTAAATAAAAAGAAACAATAACAGAATTTGAAAATGGAACACCAGGAACACATAACTTTTTAATTTTCGAGACTATTACTTGTTTTAATTTAGCGGTGTTTATATAATTGTGTGTTGCTATTATGATGAAATTAAATTCGTGAAAATTTTTGCTCTTGATGATTTTTTAACTAATTTCACTGCGGCTTAAGTCAACAAAAGCTTTAACTGGAATTGGATGATGAAGCACCATCTCCTAGCTCTGTGTATTTGGAGAGTCTTGACTTGGACGAGATCCTCTTCATGACGATAAACGTAACCATCGTCTGCCGGGCCTCGGTCGGCGACTGAATCTAATTTTGATACATTGATACAGTACGGCAATTAAGTAATCATGACTGACAAAAAAAATAACTTGTCAGCAAATTCTTACTGAATTAGGCACTGGAATGAGTCCAGTGCAAAACTGAAGATTCGGAAGCTTTGCGCTCGTTGGATATTCCACATGATTTAGCAAAAGACTTAAGACGACTGCGTGTATAGTGGTGCTGAAGAATTATAGCAAAGTTTAATGGAGGAGAGCGAGAGTCATTGGCTGTCTACAGACAGGTGACGAAATTTGGGTGTATGGTTTCGAACCACAAAGAAAAAGTCAGTTAACAGAATGGACCTTTCCTTTTGAAGTGTTGTCAACAAAAGTTAAGAAGAGTCGGAGCACTGACAAAAAAATGGTTGCGTCTTTCTTCGGAACTAGACATTATGTAACAGTATCACTTGAAAATCACTGCAGAATAGTATTTAAAATATTGCTTATCCAGTGTCTAGAAAAAGTTCGTCAAAAGCGTCTTCGCGGCCATGTCATCCTTCACCACGACAACGCGTCCGCACATTCCACGATGAGAACGAATGCGTATTTCGAACGAAGGCTTCAAATGTAGAGCAGATGACGAATACGCCATACAGTCTAGACCTCGCACCTTGCGACTTCTTTTCATTCCCAAAAATAAAAGATTAACCCCAGTTTGCAATTGTCAAGCCCAAAAGCGGAAGACTGGAGCCACTGCTTCAAACAATGGTTCCAACGAATTGATAAATATGTTAATAGTGAGGCTATAATATTATACGTTGAAAAGCAATAAATTAATTATAAACATCTTATCTTATATTATCTACACTTATTTATCAGAATCCCAAAACTTTCAGTATGACCTAAGTACTAGCGGATTATTAAAATTTGGTTTCAAAAAATTACAACGAATCCAACAAAATAGTTTCTTGTTTCATAACAACTAAATGATAATAATTCGTAAAAAAGGTTGTCTGGTAGAGATCGCTTTGTTTGGCGAGAAGACCGCCTTTTGTGTACTATAAACTATAATAATATACTCTTGTTAATACATAATTATACCATTTTGTAATAAGTTTAATTGTGCACAATAAAGAGTTCATTCATTCATAATTCGCTAGTATTGTGTTCAAGAGAACCTAAAATGACGTAGACGATACCAGTTCTCAATTCGCATGAAATTGAGATTTGAGAGTAAACCTACCTTGATAAACCATTTTCCGACTTCTATATTAAATATTTCTCATACATTTGCTTTATACCAGCATCTAGACTCTATACAGAAAAAGTAGTTCTGTAAAGTGAGGAAAGCTTTAGGTATATCAGAAGAAGAAGGTGATATTCCTTAATTTATTAAAATATCTTTAGAATATTATCTTTCCACTAGGAAAGAGCTTGTGCGCTACTATCATTATCTTATAAATCACATTAATATTTTTTAATACTGCGATACTAGTATGTGTATCAAATGAAAGTTATAAGATAATACTGAAGTTGAAAAAAAAACCATGAATAACCCCCGACAAGCCTGCATATTATGTAGCTAAGAACTATTACGGTCACATCAGCTTTCAAACAAAAAAAAGTTCGCATCGAAATTGGTCTGCCCGTTAAAATATTTCAATTTCTATACTCGGTTTTTTCGACAAGAATCCATTCAGATACCATATGTAACCATTGAGATAAAAGTAGCCAGAGTCACCCTTCAGCCTCCTAAACATAACGTAACATCACTCCGTGGCAATGCGAAAGGATAACCAAACAAACACACTTTCGCACTTAAAATATGTTTTCGGATTCATAGTATGATGTTCTATGCATTTGTTCACAGATGTGGTAGATATCCAATTTGGTACTTGTTTTTTTAACCCCGACGTAAAATCACCCCTCGTGTTATAAGTTTGACATGACCATGTGCGTCATCATAACTTTTGAACGGATTTTTTGTTTGAAGGAGACGGGTTCTAAATTATTCTTAGCTACATTACATGTACCTAAGTAGATTTAGACGAGGGTTACTGAAAATTCTTAATTTTGGCACTGTTTAGATATCCTATAGAATTTGGGGTAGTAACGCTACTTGTGTTATTAACTTATTACATCGCGTAACCGCAGCAATCCCGTGTTGGTTCGGGTCTCTTGTGTAGAATAGATTATTTGCCTCCCTACCAGGCGGCTCGTAAGAGGTGAGCAAAGAACACATACTTCAGTATCAGTAAGACCATTGATGGTAGAGTGCCGTGCTGCAAGTCGTCCGGGTGGGGGTCCAACGCCATACCTATTCCTGCCATCATAACGACAGTGTCATGATCCGGTATGAAGGATAGTCGATAGACTTGCTCAACATTAACATCTTGGCCTCAAGACAGCAACGAACTTAAATCTATGGTGTCTATAGGCCCTAGACCCCAGTTATGTCTTACCATCGGTAGATCCATGTGTTTGTTCCCTATCTTACACATAAAAAAGGGACTTCACTTAGCTTATTTACTTGTATTAATAACATAAAAAATAGCAGAGTAGCAGTAGATTTGTGTAGTCACTACATAGTATAAAACAAAGTCACTTCCTCTGTCCCGATGTCCCGTTGTATGCTTAAATCTTTAAAACTACGCAACGAATTTTAATGCCTTTTTTTAATCGATAAAGTGATTGAAGAGGAATGTTTATATGTATATTTCATAATCCTGAAAAGCCGGGCGGGTCGCTAGTCTTGTGTAAAATTCCACAGAAAAATTCGACCCACACTAACAAACAAACATGGCAAGTTAAATTAAAGCTTGTAATAACTGAGTTCAAAGAAGTTAGAGTCGTGTGACGTGGAACGCTATAAATAGCACACCGACGAACTGGTTGGAAATGTACTGTTGTACTGTCATATGTTTTGCATTTCTTGACGTTATGAAGGTGTTTTACAAGGATATCGACGAAGGATAGTTTTACGAGTTTAGTCACCTTTGATAATAATTTAAGGCTGCATGAGGAACCACGGACTCATGTTTTTTTTGTATTTATGTATATATATGTAAATATTACATTCATCAATATCAGGGATTTATCTTCACGCTCATATCCCCGAAGAGGTAGGCAGAGGCACAACCAGGGCACCCACGAAGACACTAAGTCCCACATTGTGATAGGTGGCAAGCCTATCACACAACAATATTATTTTTTATCAAAAAAAATAGAAATATCACATTTTCTTTTTATTGCTCTACCCAGTAGTCGAATCTAGGACCTCACGGACCTCAATCCAACACCTTGACCGCTAGACCATTGAGGCGAATATAAAAATTACATTCGTCAATATCTGGGATCAAGTTAACCTCATGCTCAGGTCGGAAAACGAAAGAAAAGGGTGTTTTTAATTATCTTATAAAAGCAACGTTTCCCAGGATTGGACATATGCCCGGTTAGCGATAGGTTTGCCATTTTTTTAATGGCCATCATATTGCTAACATAGCCATTTTTACAACTTCCCCGGGTTTTATGGGTGAAGTAATGTGCTCTGTCCTATAGACGTCATTATTTAGATGGATTGGACTGTACACTTCAATGTAATGCCAGCAACAAGGGTTGTCTCTTGTTACTGGGTGGATCGATTGGTTACGGTTCGAAGGGTGGAGTTTTTTTTATGTTATAGGAAGGCAAACAAGCAAACGGATTTCCTGATGGTAGTACTAGAAGAAGAAGTACTAGATGATTTGCTTTTTGTTAAAAGTTTATTATTAACCTGTATATTTTTAACCTGTAGGTTTATTGCCTTAACGCCTCTATGACTTGTATGTCGAGATATGTATTGTATTGCATGATTTATACAAATATGCCTTCTTCTAATATGACAAGTACCATCGTGTCGTTAGCCCTATGGTTGGTCGAGATCCTTTGGAAACGTCAAGACCACCTTTGTATACTGTTAAATAATACAATGTTCAAAATTTATTAGAACACAATCTATACGTATACCGATACCCAAATCCATCGGCGCCGCCAGGGTTATTTTCAGGGAGGTGCATTTCCATCGATACATACTACCTATTAACCAATATGAAATATAAAATATAATATAACTA
>NJDD01003857.1:217975-251462 GCA_002245505.1 Calephelis nemesis | reverse complement strand
CTTAAAAAATGTGCCACAAAATTTTAATTTAAATTAACTACCTAGTGGTCACCCGTTGGTCGAAATTCGACCATAACAAATTTTAATATCTTGTTGATAAGAACGCGTTCATAATTTCTCAAGACCAACTACTTTGTTTCCATATTTTTTAGTACGACATCTGAGATATTTTATCGTTATCATCAATATGTTTGTTTGTGTGTGTCAATGTAATGTTTTATTTATTGATTTAATGTACTTTATAAGCATTATTATTGAAAAATATTAGCGTTCTGCACTTCTCCTACACATAAACTATAAGTGCGCCAAATTTTATGCTCCTGCTTCCGCGCAATTTTCGTAAAAAGGGATCCAAAGTTTTGGCATCACGTATTAATGTATAGATACTTACATACATTTAAATATGTCAGTCTAATACCAAGAAAAGCAGTTAAATGACGTATAATATATCGCTTTGTTTGTAAGTGTCACAATACAAAAATAACCCTTGCATTCGGATATGAATCAGCGACTTATGGAACGCCTGATTAATAGTCTAGACGTACTTAGAAAATGTAGAGTTGTTTACTATTTTTTTGGCAAGCCAGTTGACAAATCAATTATATCCGGCAGCGGAAAAAATAAATAAAATTTTTCAAAACCAATTTTCTTTTTGTTGCCCTACCCGGGATTCGAACCCGGGACCTCACGCAGTCAAGTTCAACAATGAACCGCTAGACCACAGAGGCGGTACAAAAAGATAAATATTTTAATTTCCTCCTTCTTTTTTAAGAGTCTGTTCAGGAGACTGTTCTTTTCTTAATTCGGTTATATTTGACCGCATCGTTGGCCGGGATGTTAACGAAAACGCCTAACTCAACCGATGAACTGAGAACTTGGAGAACTTTGAGAAAACTGAGAAGCTCGGGTTCGATTTTTGTCTGGTGCGTTTATCAAATTGATGTTGGTATCTATTAAATTATTTTTATGTGTTAAGGTATCATTTACTAGCGTCTTATATTCGTAACACAAGCAGTAATTTGCATACCTACTTTAGGATTAAGATTCTTTTTGTGTAATTTGTACAAGGACATTTATTTATTTTTTCAAAAACGGATTTTTGCTTTTTTACTAGTTGCTAGGTACCTACCTATGTAAGCAGTTAATCTAAGTATATTATTCTGTAAAGGCCGAAACATACGTCGTAAAATATGTCCTGTGTAGGGTAGGTACAGAATACTGAATACATAGTAGCTACAAACGTACAGAAGACGCACTGCTATACAAAACGCAAGCAAAGCAAACGTAAGTCATCTGGGTACATAAACATCAAGTATTTTCTTTGATTTCGCTGGGATCATTTCATTCATCAGATCCAGACTTGGTGACAACGGGAACATAAAAAGCCTATTTTAATAGGTTCAGAAGTTACGGAGAAATTGATTAACAGACAAAAAATATAGGAACCGAGCGTTTAACCTCCTCCTTTTTTGAAAGTCGGTTAAAAACTCACACATGTTAATCAACACTGAAACTGAAGACAAATAATTATACTCGTATAGCGTTGAGGGTATTTGAAATTAAATTACGTCATGACGTTAGATGTTTTTTTTTTACTGCTGGTTTTGACGTGAGACTCTTCAAGAGGAAAACTGCCTTCAATAAACTATGCAATGGTAGTAAAGTTATCGCTGTCTTCATTCAACGAAAGTAGCAGAAAGAGACAAACACTTTTAGTGCTGTCAAATTAGACCGTACACGATATTTCTATAGACGTTTAATCTATCACTCGGCAAACGTTGATTAAAAACATTACAATTTGACATGTCCGGACTAATCTGACTTGTCTAAAACGTTCCATCACTTTTCTTTTTGTTTCATTTGAAAAAGATAGCATGCTAAAATAAGTTTAGTTTGTGAGCAGCAGAATCCACCAATGTCTGTCTGAGCTTAGGGTCTGTATAAAACAGGTCTGGTGCCCCCTAACTTAACCCAAGTTTAAAAATAGAGCTATAGCACGTGTTGCCATGAATAGAACACCCGTTTAGAAATCGGAAATATGCTGTACCATATGTTGACCATTTCCTGGCATTTGGTTATGGTAATGTCATAAGTATGTCGTCATGAATACATTTAAAATTAATGAACTTTCCTTGTACTACACCTGTGTAGGATTCTTTAATATTACAAGTAGTGTACAGTAGTACTGTTTAAATTATGCGCTTCGGCTATATTTGTCAAGTTTCGGAAATCCGAATGTATTTTAAAGATATCTATATAGAGTTGTTATTACATAATAAATAATTTCGCTTAAATTTTGATTAGGTCAGCCAATTTAAAAATAAAAGTATGAAGTGTAAAAAGTGTTAAGAAGCGCATAATTTAAATAGTAGTACCTTCGGACACATGTACTCTTCGAAACATCATTTTGTTTTCGTGAATTAAAAGGCTTAATCTATATGATTACTATGTTTACTATGAAATACTGCGCTCCAAAGTAAACTTCTTAAGCGACAAATCACTATTTTTGACACTATAAAATTAATTTGAAAAGAAAAGTATAAAAACTGAAACACTTATCATTTAGGTATAGTACTTATCTATGTTTATGTTAAATCTGGTGTCGACATTTTCATAATTGAAGTAGACAGTTGGGTTTTGCTTTAAAAGAAGGGTTAACTTTTTGATTTTTTTTATCGAGCAAAGTGAAATGTATCGTGTTTTGGAAACACTAGTCTTAGCATATTCATATTAATCTTGTGTATTTTTGTCACCAAGATCCATGATTGCTTTGTATGAAAAAAGATTATACTGCTGACGTATTTTAGCGTATATAGCCCCTTAAAAAGCCTAGCGTTCTGAAAATGCCCAACTCGAAAAATGACCAATTCGTACTACTTCTTACATACATATCTTACATACATATCTTCACGCCAAGTCCCTTACGGGCTAGGCAGAGAGTAGCGAGTGCCAGACCTCACGATCCTGACAAACCTGTCTTGCTTCCTTCACATTCATTACCCTTTTCATACAAATACGCCGGTTTCGGAGACTCTTGACACCACCTTCGGATAATATCCGATTGATCTAATCGTGAAATGTCAGCCTTGGTCTCCCCGGGTACCTACATCCATCCACATTCGCATTGTATACCTGCTTTGTCAATCTTTCATCTGTCATTCTTTCCACATGCCCGAACCAGCGGAGCATGCCCTTTCGCATTTTAACACCAACACTTTCTTTCGATCCCACTCTTTCTCGGATCTCACTGTTACGAATGCGGTCAGCGAGCGTTACACCACAGATTTTCCGTAGTGCTCTCATTTCGACCGCATTTATCCTACTTTCATGATCTTTCTGACATACCCAACTCTCGCTTCCATACAATAACGTTGGGATAAGCACAGAATTATGCAAAGCGAGTCTAGCTTTTTGACTCAAAACCTCGCTTTGGAATAGCTTACCCAACGCTCCATTCACACTATTCCCTGCACTCACTCTCTTCTCTACATCCGCGGTGTACCTTCCATCCCTGCTAAAAGCACAACCAAGATATACAATTTCATTCACTTGTTCCAGCACTACATCATCAACCAAAACTCTTACATCCGTTCTGGCTACATCTCTTTCAAATACCATTATTTTGGTTTTCGTCGCATTCAAATGTAAGCCCCTTTCTTTACAATCTTCTTCCATAACTGTGACCAGTGTTTGCAGCTCAGATGGTGTAGAGCCCAAAAGTACAGCATCATCTGCATAAAGCAGGCAGTTCACAACTTGGTCACCCATACGCATTCCCACATTCAATGATCTTAACCTTTGCAGACATTTGTCCAAATACAAGATAAACAAGCGTGCTGACAACACACAACCCTGCTTGACGCCAATATTAACATCAAACCAAGGCGATATGTTGCCATCAACCCGCACACATGCTTTACAGTCTAAATACATTGACTGCACCGCACGCAGCAGGGACCCATCTATCCCATAATCTGGCAAAATGTCCCAAAGTTCCTTACGCACAACCCTATCAAACGCTTTTTCGAGATCCACAAAACCGCAGAAAACCCTCTGACCCACAGCCAGATGCTTCTCTACAATGTTGCGGAGCGAAAACACTTGATCCGTACATCCTCTTCCAGACCTGAAACCGCCTTGAGCCTCCCACAATGTTCCATCGGACATACCTTGCATTCTCCTTTCAACTATTTTTCCATACACTTTTGATGCTAAACTGATCAAACTAATGGCCCTGTAACTTGTACAGTCCATGCGTGAACCCTTGCCTTTATACAAGGGCACGATGACCGCACGTCGCCAGTCTTCAGGTACTCTGCCGGTCTTCCAACAACTACTTCTTAAAATGACTTATTCGCAAAAAGACTATTTCTTAAAATGGCTAATTCGTAAAAAGACTAATTCTTGAAATGGCTAATTCTAATTAGTCCTTTTGTGAGTTGTTGTCCATTTTAAGAATTAGGCATTATTGACCGACTAAGCCAATTAAAAGGCATAGTCATTTTGACACTTCACTTTACGGGCGCGATCCGTTTATTAATTTATGCCTTCTAATTCATAAGAAGGAATGAATGAGTCAGAAGGCATATCACCTGCGCCTATTTATTTAGTTCTGTTTCTATTATGACTAAAAGTAAAAGCCAATTAAGTATCATATTCGGATACACTGAGAAGAGCTGAAAACGAAAGTCGGGATAAAGTTCATTATCATTTTAGCCTCAAACTAGCTATTAGATGTTTACAAGGTTTGGTTGTGGAGACTTATATTTATATATATAATTCTTGTGTTCGTGTGTATGTCACTGAACTCCTTCTAGACGACTGGACCGATGTTGATGAAACTTGTGTGTTCAAGGGAATTCGAGATTGGATTAGATTCACAATTTGGTCTCCTGGAAAATGGTTTTTAATTATTTTTTTAATAATAATTTGTTGTTGATTTTGGAATGTTTCACATTGTATCCGACGTAAGAGATCAGAGAACAAGTACACGGTAAGATACAACGTTTACGACCCCACACTGATGGTTAGAGACAACCGTAGCCTATAGAACCATAGATGTTATAGGTGCATCGGCTACAAGCAACCGAGATGTAAAGACAATTGTGTAAGTCTACTCTACCCTCCAAGCTGGAACACGACACATTCATTTGGCGGTAGGAATAGCTAAGGCGCTGTATCCACATCCAGGCAAGTTGCCGCACAGCCATGGGCGTAGCCAGGTATGGGCATAGGGGCACATCTGCCTCCGCCCCCTCCTAGAAGAGCGTACATAATATATAGAACTGCAATGGTCCGAGCTCGCAGTCTTCTCTTACCCCTGCAAAGGAGTAGGGAGATGGTTTCGGGGCGAGTGCCCCCTTACCATGATTTCAGTCTCTGGTCGTTAAGACGACCACGTCGTTGTGTTAGCGTTGGGATGGTTAGCTTGCTTCGGTGTTCGGTTATTATTAATGTTTAATCCCCGTTCCCTAATTTCTTCACGCCCCATCGTACGATCAGTCCTACCGGGTGAGACCCCTGGGGGGAGGCCCAGCAGATGCGATCAGCGAACGATGGGGCGACTAGATAGGAGGGAGGAGGGCGAATGGCTTGTGTTATGTGTTGGTCAAGTCCCTGGGGTATGGTTTCCGGTCCGGGGGACGCGAGTGCCATGGGGCGATTTCTTTTATGTGGCGGAGTTCTGATCTGTCAGCACGCTCAAACATTTTCGTTGACAGGCTTCTGATGAAGTCCTCTAGGTTCTCTTGTGTCAAGTACTCTTCTTGTGGAGACTGGAGTCCTCGGGACCCGACGGAGGCTGGTGATGGTTACCAGCCACCGGGCATTCCGTGAAGTAGGTGCAATGGTCCGAATGACCGAAAACCGCTTATTAAACATTTTCACTGGGCACATATCCAATCCTGAGCCACATTTTTTTTATTAGGAAAGCCAAATTTTTTTTATAGTCCGACCCGGGAATCGAAACTGGGATCTTATAAAGTCAAGTTCAACACCTGGACCGCTAGAGCACAGAGGTAATTTTCGTCTGTCCTCTTTGAACAGAATCCTAGCCACGCCCTTGTGCTCATCACTCCACCACCAATGGTCTTGTAGGTAATGACCTATATTTTAACCCGTGGTCGTCTCTTATGAGCTGCCTGGTAACGAGGCAGATGGTCTATCCCACTCAGCAGACTCGGACCAACACAGGGAAAAACAACTTTAAAGTAGTAGAGCATTGCCTCTGTAGTCTAGTGCTCCTGTGTTGGACTTGGCTTCATGTGGTCCCGGGTTTGATCCCGGGTTCGGGCAACAAAAAAATGTGTTTTTCCATTTTCTAATAAATGAAACGTTATGACGTTATGGCGGCAGGAATAGGTAAGGCGGTGGTACCAATCCGGGTGAGTCGCTGCGAAACTCTACCATCTAGTCAGATGTCACGGTGTTAGTGAGGGTAAGTCTATGCTCGCCTTTTACGAGCTATCTGGCAAGAAGGCAGATGGTCTCTTCTGCAAAGGAGCCAACACTTGTTGGTACTGACCTATATTTTAACCAGCGCTCGCCTCTTACGAGCTGCTCGGTAGATGGAATATTCTACTCTCCAGACCAAAACGTGGAAAACACGAAAATTAACATTTAATCTATCATTAGGTCACAATTTCTTAAGGAAAACTATTAACTGATAAAATGATAATTGGCGACTCTGTCTGTAGCCGTAAGTCAAAAACCAATCAATGGTGGTAACGTACCTAAGTCCTAATATATCAATTCTAGTACTAATTTGCTAACAAAAAAAAGGTTGCTCGAGTTTGGATGTATGCCCGGTTGTTGATGGGCTAGCCACCTATCGCATTGTGGAACTTAGTGTCTTCGGCTAGTTGTGGGTACCCTGGTTGTGCCTCTGCCTACCTCTTCGGGGATATGGGCTTGAAGATACTTTTAGTACTAGTGACTGTAAATGACCTTAGTATGAATGGAAATGCGTTGGTTTATTACGTCGAAGGCGTGGGCTCTATCTGCTGACGTGTCATACGAATTTTTAAACATATTACTAAAGTATACTCCTTAATGATGAGTGGTGACTTTACGTCATTAAAGAGAGAACTTTGTAAACAACGAATATAATATACGTGGTACGAGACCTTGCACTAACGAGGTGATGTAAACTTCAAGCGAAAATGTTTGTACTGTGGTAGGTGTGCTAAGTTTTTAACAAAAATGTATCTGGAACAAGATTTTATTTGTAAGGGCTATTCCCAGCAGTAGACTTGATAAGTCAGTTTTGGCGCCATCGAGAGAAAAGATGGTCGAAGTTTTTTCATAATTATTGAATTTGATGTTAATATATAACTAGTGAAATTAGTCAATTTTGGTGGCATCTTGTATAATTTTGTTCCGTAAAAGTGCACAAATGAAATAATCATGAAGAAATTAGCGTATCGTGTATTTCCTCGTTACCGCACATGAGCTTGAGTAATAAGGCCACCGCTTTACCCAAGAGCCTGACATGAATTGCTGACGACTTGTGACTAATTATAATTATGACTGATATAAAATTTGATGCAAATTTCTACCTAACTAATGGCAAAATACTAACGTGAAGGCCAAAGCCTAAAGAAAGAAGAAACACTTGATAAGTCTTAAGTGTTTAAGACGTGTCAAATAAGTCTAAACACGATATGATAATTTTTTTAATTTTAGGAGTTCCTAGGGCCGGCCCCGTGTTGGTCCGGGCTCATTTGCAGAATAGGCCATTTGCCTTTTTGCCAGGCACCTCGTAATAGGCGAGCATCAGGCCTCATTACCACCTTTGGTGTCTCTAGGTGGTGTGAATTTCTTGCCATCAGGAAATCCGGCCATCCGTCATAAAAATAAAAAAAATATAAATTCCTGTTTCCTTCATAATTTTACATTATCATCTAAATTATAAATGCACGCAAAAATTTCAGCTCAATTGGTAATCAGAAAGAGGATAAAATTTAACTTCAATTCAAGATTTCGGCAGGACAAATATACACACATTAAAGTCAAAGTTTATAATATACAAATGCTTTAGATTTTCACAGAGTGATGAAAAAGAGAATGCTTATTGCTTTCAATAAGACTTTATGTTTTTCAAGCGACTTGGATGGATGGAGGAGGATCGACTATTATTTTTTATGTATAATCGATTTCTCCGTCATTTCTAGACCGATTACAAAAATTCTACTAGCATTTGAAAGAGTGTACTTCCCATGTGGTCCTTTTGCCACTAAGTCTTGATCTGCCAATTAAAACCGAAGGAAAATACTCAATATTTGTCTACTTAAATGAATATAATTATTAAAATCGAAGTCGATTTTTTGTAGTTTTACGTCGCTTAAATTAGTTGTGTTTTAACTCAGAATTTTATGAAAAAAAGGTCGAAATTTGATGATCTTCTAATTTAATTAACGAATTACTTAAGGTGACTAGAATACTGTGACATGTAAATAGAAAGAAAAAAACCTAACCTAAAATTGTTGAGTTAAAAGAGTATTATTTAACGCTTACATAACAATTTGTGATTTTCGGGTTTCTTATTTATATAAATTTATTAATAGTAGTTATATTGTTTTATAGTATGTCATTGCTGAGTTATTTTTTTAAATTGTTACTATGTTTAGGTTATTTACTTATTGTGCATGATGGCCCCACTGTTTCATCACAGATTTCAAATTTTAGGGTTGGCTGGAAGAAATCTGTAGACCTAGAGATAAGCCCACCTTTTGTGCATTTCTGTTTATCACTGTCCGTATTTTAAGTCATAAATTGTGTACAATAAAGAATTAAGTAAATAAATAAAATTAACGCCTATAACCGACATCGCTTTTCTCCGAGTGATTAGATTTATATTTCCTATTAATTTGCATTATTTTTTTGGTTTAACCGTAATACAGTACAATCTACATCACACTGAATAGAGTTGTTTCTGTTCTGAAAGTTTTTTCATGATCAGGCCACTACTTCTGAGAACAAGCACATTCTGAGAACAGCTAGAAAGTTTTTTTTAATCTTTGAAATATTCATGTTGCTGGTTACAAAATTAATACCAACTATAAGAAAATTACGAAATGTACTAACATATCCAGTACCTACCTAATTAAACAGCAAACCGGTTACACATGAATAAAATTATCAACAAAAGATATTTAATTAACTGTTTTTTTTATCGTAGGCATCATTTAATTACTTGAAGTAATTAAAAGATGTTTCTCTTTGGAGATAGAAGTCCACAATACAGACATCGAGTTGGAGATGAGATTAAAAATGGCGTGACATCAAACAGCCGTATTCTATCGATCGATATCTGAAGATAACGTTTATTTCTTATAACCAGGAAATACAATTATTCTTGTATTATAAAAAATCCAAAAGCTTTTCAACCAAAAATTGTATAAAAGTACAAATGTTTGAAAACTGCCTCAGAGATGTCAACTATCGTTTAATCAGTCAGTTAGACATTTTCTTTACAACACTATGACTTAATGATAGCTTAAAAGTAATTCGCGTCTCCGAGTGCGGCTGTAAGTGCAGGTGATAAAGACCATTATTTGTAAAACTTGAATTTACTAATTCCACATTAGGTAAATAGCCTATCTAAAAGGCAAATCTTTACAAATTATCAAAGGATGCAGAACGCTTTGGCCAAGTGGTTAGACCAAAACATCGGGCAAATTTGTCAGATTTCAGTAATTGCTATTTAAACTACGATAGACTAAATAGCCCGCTACTTGCACCAACACGTACCTATGTCTATTTTAACCTTTATTCATAAGTTTTGTAACACAAATTGCTGTGAATATACCTATCATACAAAGCCCTTCAACCAGAACTAATATTTATGCAGTAGTATGAAAGATATTGTTGCAATTACATTGCTCATTGCATACGGTTCATAAAACAGACAAATGATTTAGTCTGAAATCGTCTTGAATATACCTATAACTCAAAACTATGACTCACAATTTGTGAGTACAGTAGGTATTTTAAGTAATGGTCTAATTAACTAATATTAATTTGAACATTAGTAAGGTTCGACTATACGATTTATGAAAAACGAAAATCTTATTATGTATATTTTGTGCATGTAGATAAATATTATGCGTCATGTTGTTTGTCGGCGATTGACCCTAAACTATTTAACCGATTTTAGTGAAATTTGCACACCGCTTGCAGTTTGATCCAACATGAAAAATAGGGTAGCTTACATGATACATCGCAGTTTATAGTCGAAATACTATTTTATATAACAAAAACTGTAGCCACAGCAACGTGTGGCCGGGTCTGCTAGTATATAAAATATAAAATTATATTAAAAAAATAATCTCACTAATCAGAATTAATATTAGTTTGAGGCTCAAAATTGTAATAAGTATGATGAAATAAAATTTATTCGCCTCTGTGGTCTAGCGGTCCGGGTGTTGGACTTGACTGCATGAGGTCCCGGGTTTTCTTTTTGTTGCCCGTTTTGGACAAATTGGATTTTTCCAACAAAAATCCAGTTTTCTTTTTGTTGCCCGACCCGGGATTCGAACCCGAGACCTGATGCAGTCAAGTCCAACACCCAGACCGCTAGACCACAGAGGCGATGAATGTATGATAACTTTTAAGCGTGTTTCATATTTTTATATGGATTAATTTAGTATACAACTAGCGCCCCCCCGGCTTTGCACGGTTATGAAATATACATATAAACATTCCTCTTCAATCACTTTATCTATTAAAAAAACCGCAACAAAATCTGTTGCGTAGTTTTAATGATATAAACATACAAAGGGACATAGGGACAGAGGAAGCGACTTTGTTTTATACTAGGTAGGTATGTAGTGATAGTTAATACCTCCAATATTTACTTTTACAGTTTCGAAGGCTTTTAACAGTCATTTTTAATTGCTGAATTTCAGCAGTGTTTGGAATATTACTTTGTGTTTGAGTGTTCTTATGTATGTACAAAATAAATTGAGTATCTAATAAAAACCACTATTACGTGACTTCAAATAAATATAACAAATTTTGAATGAGAATACGGGAAGGAAAGGAAATGCTGCATCATTTAGATTTTGAAAATAGTTTATGGCCATCTAAAACGTTGGGAGCTGGTACTGTGTTAAAGTTTTGACAAAATCATACTGATACAAAAACGTACCAAAATTTTGCCATAGCAAGCTTGAATACCATAAAAAGTCAAGTGAAATCCAGAAATGATTCATCAATTAAACAATGATCATCGCCACCTCCGAACCGTGAGGTATGTGGTCTGAGTAAATGTAGAATGAGCGAGAAACACAGTGTGGGCCGAATGACGCCGCCTGCCGAGTGACTTAGCAGCGGTGTTTCGAACGAGGCTATTTAAAACACTGCGCAAGTCCCCTGGCGCCGAGTTGACGACTAATGATCAGTCCAGCCTTGTCTACCAACGAGTGTATACTTTAACGAGTAGCGACACAGTGAATTGTGTTTACACGTTCCTTCGGTGTTTGTTTAGTACAGTTTTCACAGTTTACACGAAAAATGGCGGATAGCGGCCTGAAGAGGAACATTCCCATCAAGCTTGGAGATTTTTCAGTAATCGACACCGAATTCTCGAGCATACGGGAGAGATTTGACGCTGAAATGCGGAAAATGGAAGAAGAAATGAGCAAATTCAGATCGGAACTGATGAACAGAGAAAGCAACAATTTCTTTAAGAGTTCTACAAGGTATTTATTAAAATTTATTATTCAAAGTATCAAAGCGAAATATTTTTATAAATTTAATTTACTAAAAATGATTAAGAAATAGGGACATTGTCAAGTGGAACTTGCTTATGTAAATGTATACGGTGGGTGTGCATATTTGTCAATTTGGCATTATTATTCGACAGTTATGTCGTTGGCCCTGTATACCAAAAAGGGTATCTTGAATAAGTTGATTTCGTCAGTGACCTCGGGTTGACGAAAGTAGTTATTCAAAAGGCATTATTCGGGATCATTCCGCGGAACGGCTTCACCATCAACTGCAGACATCTTAGTCGGCTCCATTTAAAGCGTGCAACGATACGTAAGCCCGACGTGGATGATGTCATGAATAGAAATAGCCGGCCGGTGGTTCTAAACAATTTGGTTACAAAATACGTATTTTCCACCGGTAACTTCGATAGACAATTGCTAATGAATCACGTGTCAGATAAATCTTATGCACTAACACGTCATGCAACTTCAAATTAGGAATTCCCAAAGGTTTAAATTTAAAACAAATCAAAATGTAGATAGAGGATTTTGAAATAATTTGGCATTAAATCACAGGAGATTAAACAGACATACTTATGTTTAATGAGTATCTTAATCTACCTCGAACAGAAATTTGTAACCTAGTACAAGATTTATACCTAACTAGCTGTTGCCCGCGGCGTGGCCCGCGTGGTTAATGTCCTACAGGAACATTTTTTCAGTATAAAAACTATCATATGTGTTAATTCAAGTTACCCTCTATGTGTGATAATTTCATGAAAATCGGTTCAGGATTTTTGCTTGAAGGACTTACAAACAAACATACAAAATTTCGCATTTATAATTAATAGGATAGGATAATTGAAGTAATGCTTTCTAACGGTTATCCATATCAATTAGTTTCATTGATAGCATGTGGCATTTGCCATAATCTTACGCACCTGAGTATAGATGAAGAGGTTACCAATTTTTAGTTCCTAGGTTTAATTGTTATATGACTTAACTATACCTGGCAGTGGCAATATATAAATTGAAAACAATAAAGGATTAAATGGTCGATATGTCAAAAGGAAGGCAACCAACTCGAAATTAACAGACAATTAAATTTTAAATATAACAAGTGTTTGCAACTTAATTAGTCTAGATAAACATATGGGAGAAAGGATCAAAATAATATGAGTATGACATACTTCAATGTAATTTGTAGCAGGAGTAATTTATCAGAAACCTTACCATGAGTTTACGGTTTGACAAGTTTACTATCTTCGCTACCGTAAATTATTATCTGTAAATTTTATTGTATGAAAACTTTGAACAGCGCCTCTATTGGTAAACAAGAGAAACACATTTTTAGACCAAAAGTGTCATAGATTTCGACACGTAAGTTACCGAACGTAATCTATACCAACTCATGGTAAGGGCTCTGCAGTTAGTTATGTTTAAAACTTAGCGCATTAATTTTACATAATTCATATTTTTAAACAAAGAAACACTTGTACTGTTTTACGTATCACTTATAATATATTGTTTTGTAAACTTACCGGTTTCGCTTATACAGCATCATCAGGGCTAAAACTTAGTTTAAGTTTTAGTTTTAGTTTAAGTTTAAGCCCTGATGATGCTGTATGAGCGAAACAGGTAGGTATACAAAATAAAAATGATACGTAAAACAGAACAAGTGTTTCTTTGTTTAAAAAAAAATGAATATTTAGATGTTTTCCTAGGCGCCGACGACGATGGAAAATATCAAATAATTTTACATATGATCTCGAACGTGCTGAAATGTTTACCTTAACCATACACATGACCCAGTTGAAATAAATTGTTTTACTGACGAGTTGACGCAATATCCAATCGTCACCTAGAAATGTAGATAGTTGGCAGGTCACCGTGGTTACCAAAGAACGAGGTGCGAGGTCGTTTAATATTTGTCATTCCACTCATTTTTGTGATTAGTAACCCACTATCTTTGTACGTACACCCCATCATCGCCTCTGTGGTCTAGCGGTTCAGGTGTTGGACTTGACTGCATGAGGACCCGGGTTCGAATACCGGGTCGGGCAACAAAAAGAAAATTTGGGTTTTCCAAAATTCTAATAAAAATGTTGCTCGCGATTGGATATGTGCCCCGTTAGCGATAGGCTTGCCACTTATCACATTGTGGGACTTAGTGTCTTCGGCTAGTCGTGGGTGCCATGGTTGTGCCTCTGCCTACCGCTTTGGGGATATGGGCGTGAAGATGCTTATCTATCAGAATCAAAGGCTCCCATTGCCTTTCACAGGTTTTCAGTCTTACTACTACTGTCTTTCAGTAAGTAGATCTGGGGCGTTACCATAAACTCTTTACGATTATTTCAATAAAACTAATTGTCAATATATAAAGACAAATTCATAACGTATACTATAAAGTTGCTTATTAAAGTGAACATTTAGCAATATGGAACTAATACTGCTTTAAGCGTTCATGGTATTCTTCTTCTCCCTGTTCTTTTAATATTATTACAGTTTAGGAGTCTTTAAAGTATATGTAAATAGGCTTTCCTAGCTTACATTTCTACTCTTGACTCTAATACACTCCCATATATTATATATCCCACATATTATAGTAAATAGCAGAATAGAGCCGAGCTTCCACCAAAAACATAGATAAGGGGGACTAACGATTTCCCTGTTTCTCATATATCATGAAAATGCTTTCCAAGGTTTAAATTTTTCTGTTACTCATAAAGCTTTAACAGCTTTCTCTTTCTATGAACAATCTATTGCTAATGGCTAAGACGGTTAGTCCGTCTTGCAGCCATGTTGCAGTTAGTTATTACATTGTTCCATTATCTTAGAGTTTTGTTGTCGATATCGACAAGAAGTTGGGTTCAAATTCTATTTTCAAGACCCAAAAAAATTACATTAACACCTATTTGTTAATTACGTCGTTATTCGTGCTTACTTTGTCAAAATATGTCAAGGTAGCAAATGCGGCAGTAACTACTATTTCAACAGTATATTGCGTATTGGTGAAACAGGCACTGGCAATCTGCTCTCATCGCGTCTATCATCCTGTAACTAGAGGCATAAAGATATTTCTGATGATATTTAGTTCACGATTCTGAGTTATGGAGTTCATATTTAGCGATTGCTTCATCGTTTATTCATTCATCTCGGCTATATTCAAGATTTTCATTGAATTTGAGCAGCGATCATCCGGTCCGCCCAAGCCGATATGTTTATACTTGTTTTTATGTGGGTAGAACTGGTTTATTTGAGTTGGGCGTAGGGTTGCCAACATCTAGGATATAATTTTTTTTTTAAATGGTAATTCTAAGTAAATTATATACTTTCCAAAAATACGTGCTACTATAAGTAAATTGTTAAAAAGTTAATAAGAACAATTTATATTTATTGAATTACGATACGAGATCTGTAATGGTTTAGTGGACAGTAACAAACGAAAAGAGTAATAAGGTACAAACAATAGATAGTGACGTACTTTATGTTACCGTTAATGGAAACTCATAATTGCTTAACCTTTGTTTAATTTTTCCATCATCACGTATACAAAACCAATATTACTACGCCTATTTACTGAATATTAAGGTTATGTAAAAACGTTATTTACAGTAATTAATATACTATATAACTATTGGCAACCCTGGCAACTTACCAAAAGCAAAACTGATTAAAATTTAGAGCTGTGTAATTTCGAGTTGGTTAATAACAATTAAAAAAGAGGGCATGTTCATAAATAAGCTTTTTATTACTGAATCTTTTGCTTACTTTATATTTTTACATAATATATTATGGTGTGGAGTTGGCAGATTTAAATATTTGGTAAATGCTTGTTTTTATGATGTCTCTAATTATTTGGATTTTGCGAATGTGCTTATTTTATTTGCTTTTAATGTTATATTATGTACCTACATTTAATTTTAATGCTTCGTCAAAGTTGTCCATAAACCTTCCCCAGCTCCCTTACCATTTATTAATCTCGTTAT
The DNA here is from genome assembly GCA_002245505.1 of Calephelis nemesis. NCBI lineage: Eukaryota > Metazoa > Arthropoda > Insecta > Lepidoptera > Riodinidae > Calephelis > Calephelis nemesis. The sequence goes on along the minus strand of NJDD01003857.1, from coordinate 235,762 downwards.
CCAATCCAACTAACTTAATATTGGATTGAAATTATAATTCAATTGGCTGAATCATAAAACTTTGTTCAAAAACCAATTGTTTTTAGTTCCTTTTTCATAAGTCTCGAAAACAAAAGCATTACTTTAGTCTAATAAAAAACAACGTAACATTTTTAAAAATTCTTTTAAGTTTTTGGCAAGACATAACATAATCAGAGTGAACAGTACCAAAAGAAAAATGACCATGAACTTTGTCTTTCTTGAAAAAATCTTAAGATAAACAATAAAAGACTTGTTTAAATACCTATAGATAAAAGTAATTAAAAGCGAGCTTTTTATTAAAACTCATACTTCACTTTCTACGTCATTATAAAATGTACTGTGTACAAAACCCGTTGTTATGGCAATAAGAACGTATAATATATTATAATATTATATCTAGTTATTTTTGGTCAAGCTTATAAAATGAATGTAAAAAGCTTTGTAAAATCTGAAATCAAGCATAAAAACGTATACGCATACAAAGAACGCTTATTTCAAAAGTCGAGATTAATTAGATATTTGATCTTATTTGACAAAAGATTAAAATGGGAAGGATTTAAAAAATATTTAAGATTTATGTAAGTGCATCCAAAAATGATTAAGATACTCAAAAAGAATGAAAAAACTTTCAAAGTGTAAAATCCAATAGCTATAAGTTTATTGCTTCCTAACGTCATAAATAAAGGTGTCCTTGCAGATGATCTTGCTAATGATCGTCGAAATGAAATCTTTTTGGTATAAGTAATGCTTCGCGCTTTTATTTTATTTATATTTATATCCAACTTTATGAATATTTATTTGTGTGTTTGTGTAAAATTGTACTTACAAATTATGTCTGATTCACGTAGAATAGGTACTGGCAAAAAGTATAATCATTTTATTATAAGTCTTAATATTTCGATTTTAATATAAAAATCTATACTAGTTAGGTAGTTATCCAGGACTTTTATATAGTAACTAAGTGTTTTCAGGCATAATTTATATACATTTTAATATATTTTTTTAAAATTCAAGATTCCTTAACATCTTTTTTATGAATTAACTAATACTGCTCATTGAACTGCAGTTAAACGTAAGACTGGTTCTTATGTATCCTTTATTAAGAACCTTTTCTTTAATAAATTAATTGAAAAATTCCAACGTTACAAATTAAGAACGAAATATAGATTTTATTTCTACAAAATAAAATGATTTGGAAGTTTACAAGGTATTAACTTTTATAGTCAAAATTCATGTAAGATATCATAATAGCGTAAAGATTTATGTACTTCTTTTTTGCAGTAAGCCTATAAAAAATACTAACATGAAATCGTGTGGACGATAAATATGTTTTATTTTGGAAAGTTTTGCTAATTTTATATATTTTTATTACTACATTGCTGTGGTTTTTGATAAATATTAATAAAAGCTAAGCATTTGAAGCATATAAATACAAAAATCCCTAATTCTAATAAAACTAACAGTTAATATTGCTTTTTGCATGTCTTACAATTACGAATCTGTTTCCTCCGGAGGAGTAACCAAGTCGTCAGAGAGGTAAAATATTTATGTATGATTGTATCTAAATATGTTGTATGACATATAACACAGTACTTTTAGAAACTGACTTCAAATTATTATACTTCAAAATACCCAATTAAATAAATATAAATTATTAAATAAATTAAACACTAGGTATTTATATTTAGCACTTGCCCTGTGATTGGGTTAAATTTCTATAAATTTTTGAAGACTTGAATTCTCAGTAGCTTAAATAGTTAGAGCATTCGTCGGCTTGAGACGAAAGGTTACAGGTTCAAACACTGTCTGGGGCGAAATTTTTTCTTTATTTTAAAATTTATAGAAGTTTTACACTGTTGATATAATCTTTTTATTTGAAGTCAGTTAGAATGCACAACACCACATATATTACACGACTACTATGTGCTAACATGGTGTACACTATGTCATACATAATGTATTATGCAATATTTAACGGACAATTTGAATATATAATTGAATAAAATTGCACGCATGCTACTAATCAAGTCACGAGTATATATGTATGCTTGAATATAATTCAATATTAAATAAGTCATATTATACACATGTATAATATGAGTATATCACAAACGGATCATGTTTTTGATATTCTTCTACGCGTCACGTTGTTTGTCCGCGATGGACTCCTAAACTACTAAACCGATTTTATTATGGGTATACAAGTATTTTAAAAGGAATCTAGGTACCTTAACCTCATTTTACATTACTGTTTTATAGTATTAATTTCCTGTTTAATCCACCACGGAAAAGAGAGATGTTATAAGTTTGACGTGACCCTGTGTGTCTGTCTCTGGCATTATAACTTTTTAAACACGATTTCGATGCGGTTTTTTTTTGTTTGAAAGCTGACGTGATCGAGATGGTTCTTAGCTATATTACATTGAGGTTTTGTCTGGGGCTATTGACCATTTTTAATTTTAGCATTACTGAGAAGATGAATATACATTCAAATCCTACACGTGCGCAGACGGTGCAAAGTTATAATTTTCTCGAATGGAGATTAAATTAAGAGAATAACTTCTGAACTAAAAGTAATGTAATAGACTATAACAGCGTAATAAAAACTATAATACTAGTTTGAACCTTGGAGTTTATTAATAAGACGGTTTAGATTTCATTCTAGTACTTTGACATGTGTGAAGTGTGATTTTAAAAGTGGATAAATAAGCAACTTCGTTTGCTGGATTATTCTCACGCTACGCTGTCAGAGTAGTTGGTAGAGTCCTGCAAAGGCTTGCTCGAATTAGTATTGTATGGTATTGGTATTAACGTCAGTGCTCCCCACTGCCTTGTTCCGGTATGGTTGTTAGCTAACTGGTAAATGTACGTACGCAAGAGCTCTAACAGATTAGTCTAGTTGTTTCTAATTGGTCGAAAATTAAGATTGAAGAATATTCTTCTTAAAGTTTTCTAGAGTGTTAAAGCTCTAACAGCTGTCAAATAGAATAACTCTACAAAAATGTTACACATGAAATCAATCTGTCTTTACTGTGGTACATATACAACAAAAACAATTTTCTTATTTTATTTTTATACTACAATCTTCATGTTTTATTTAAAAAAAAATACACGATGTTCTACGTCTCATATTTAACAAGCCTAGGGAAGTTCCAAGTGTTGTTATCATTTGAGGAGTGTCTCCGGTCTCTGACATGTCTAGCACTCTTTTCATTGAAAATCCCAGTTCTTTTTTTTTCTTAATTTGTAACTAGTGAATACTTATACCAAAGTAAACAAAAAAATACTATTACTAGTTTACTAGGTACCTAGTAACAATCGTCAGTTATTTTCAATCTAAAAAATGTATCTCTACCAACATATCGAAAGTCATCATCCTATATTTCATATTAACACAATTGCAGTTTTCCACAATTACGGACTTCGAATCAGTGAAATGAAATTAAAACAAGGAAATTTCTTAAAGAATTCTTAAAGGAAGGAAGGAAAGGAAGGGAAAGGATCTTTTTCTGCCACTAAGAGTAGAAGAGAAGAGTTGTTATAATCTTAGCGAACTGTTTGTCTGACTATCAACTAACAACCTCCTAGATTAATTCGCAAAAAGACTCCTATAACAATGTTGGTATTTGTATGAATAGACGTGGAATTGGGTCCGAGAATCGGCCAAGCGCTATTCGAAGCATAAATAAGTCAAAGAATAAAAAGTTCATGATCGATACAATGCATTCTAACATAGTTGTTTTCAAAATATATGACGCACGGACCAAGATTTTATAGGTACCTACTGTTTTCAGTAGGGTTACACTGAAATTTCAATTCTTTCGACTGATTTCGATGATTTCGACGGTTTTTTTGGAACAGTAATCCGCTAGTACTGTGTTGAAGAGCTACCCCCACAGTGCTCACAACAGTGTAGGTATATAGGCACTTGTAAATAAATAACACTAAGGAATGGATTGCAGTTAACTAGGTAATGGATTACAGTTCACTAAGGAATGGATTAGAGTTCACTGAGGAATGGATTGGAGATCACTAAGGAATGGATTATAGTTTACTAGGGAATGGATTACAGTTCACTAAGGAATGGATTATAGTTCACTGAGTAATGAATTACAGTTCACTAAGGAATATATTACAGTTCACTAACGATCTTAGAACCGAGTATAACTTGAGCATTTTAATTAAAACAGCGGATACTAATTGTGTCGTATTGTTAGTTTACGTTGGTGAGATGAGATCATTTGTTGACACCAACCTTGTATCTGTGTGCACGATGACATCAGCCATCTTGTGAAATGTTATCATAATCAATTTAACCCGTAAAAATAGTATTGCTTAAACGCTGCTGTTGCTAATGTGTTATATCTTTATTTATGTCACCGGGATATTACGAAATTAGTGTTTCTGAAAATTTCCTGGAAATAGGAAATATCAAATGTAGTTTTTGTTTGGTTTACGTGGGTAATTTTATTATTAGTAAAATAATATTAATGATATAATTTTTATGAGTTTGAAAAGCAAATAAGCAGAAAGTGTTGGTGTTAAAATGCGAAAGGGTATGCTTCGCTGGTTCGGTCATGTGGAAAGAATGACAGATGAAAGATTGACAAACCAGATATACAATGCGAATGTGGATGGATGTAGGTACCCTGGGAGATAAAGGTTGACATTCCACGATCAGATCACCACCTTGACACAATAAATATATAAAAATAAATGATAATATCCGAGGGTGGTGTCAAGATGCTCCGAAACCGGAGTGTTTTTATGAAAAGGGTAATGAGTGAAGGAAGCCAGACAGGTTTGTCAGGAATGTGAGGTCTGGCATTCGATACCCTCTGCCTACCCCGTAAGGGACTTGGCGTGAATACATGTTTGTATGTATGTAAATGAGCATACATTTTCTGTTGCTAACATATACTCTTCGCCTATAAACACCAAAAATTGTAACAGTGCGTATCTAGCCTAAAATGTTTATGTTTTAGTGTGTGGCGCCACTGATAGCGACAAGGTAATGGTGAAGATATTTCACAAGTAGACCCATTAAAATTCTTCTGTAAATAGACAACCATTAAAATTGCCCCTGATAGTAACTTTCAATAAACGAAAACAAATACTATTTCTGTCGGCCGTAATTTCGTAGGGACCAACACATAAACAAGTTTAAGGGGCGCATAAAACTTCATTTCGTTCCACTTAGACCACACTTAGCTTTATTACTTTTGTGATTACGAATCCAGGTAGATAGGTGGACTTTTAGAAGTTTAACAACATTAGATTAACATAATAATCAAAAAATGGGTAATTTGTGATATACTTGTAAATTACTTATTTCCAACATTGTTTTTTTTATTGGGAAAAAAACTCGTATTATCTATTTGTTGAGAGATCCGGTGCTCAAAGCTCATTTTTTGTTTTTATGATATTTGAAGGCAAACAAGCAGACGGATTTCCTGATGGTAAAAAGTTTACGTCGCTTGGTCACCAAAGGTGGTAATGGTGCGTTGCCAACCTCAAGCCGCTTTTTTGCTTTACGCAACTTTTGCTTTACCTATCATCGTAAAGCAAAAGTAAGTAAAAGGTACATAAAATCATATTTTTTATGAAAGCTAAATTATTAAAATAGATGGAAAATAGATGGATAGATCGCATCAAAATACGTTTTGCAGTTTATGAGATCATTGGAAAACACGCATAAAGAGAGACACGGCGGAGCATTTGGTTTTTTTATTACTATATAGCTGTACCAGCGGCTTCGCCCACGATAAATAGAGATGTAAGCTATCCTATCTACCAAGTTGGTTCAAACTGAAAACGGTGTGTTCAAATCGGTTAAGTACTCGTAGTTCAGGACAAACAACGAGACGCATAATTTACGGATATTAATGTGTAGTGAAGAAATTAATTCAGCGACACCACAATGCGACTGTTTGCTACACAATACCTGATAACGAAATGTTAATTAAATATAAAGAGATAACATTAGAGTGCCCGCCAAAATCCATTAATGTATATCAGAGTACGGTAATTATTGTACAAACAAAATACAGCAAAGACGAATAAATTACCTACACATTTCAAGTTCAATAAATTAAACGACCGCTGAACTGTAGAGGGCAAAGTTAATAATTATGCAGACGGCGAATTGTTTTATGATTAATAATTGCAGTACTATTCCTCTTATTAACCACAGTTGAAAAACCCCAAAAGAAAACAAGCGTTTTTAATAAAATGTATCCTTTGTCGGTCGTTAATTGTCTTTAGCCTAAATTGACCCTTATTCTGATAACCTGGGTTCTTAGAAAGGTTTTATTGTAATTTAGCAAAATTAATCGCGTGACTAAAATACATGTACTTAGCGCTTTTTGAATATGTATGGAGTATGCAACTGAATGAGGTCTGTTTATAAACACGTCTGCTATCGTGAGAAATGCAATTTCAACAAAGGGAAAACATAAATTGCTTTTGCATAAACGCTAAGCGCGCAGACAGTTTTATAGGAACTGGAAGTGACGTTATCGATGCATAATTTATTTATTTTTTATTTAAGACAATAGAAATACAAACATTCCAAAAATATGACAAAGTAAATACAAATTGCGGTCATATTACTCAAAGCAATCTCTAACAGAAAACTAGGTTTTGGGTAGCAGTTAAAGAATATACGTACAACTATGGACGTATAGTCGCAAGTATGAACTAATCCTGCCATCACAATATTATAAATAGGTAATAAGTTCTTACAATACTCAAATGGTCCTTAGTCCCCAGATACAATGTGTTATGGCCAGTGTTTTTTTAAATCCTACTGTATAATTTAGAAATGAAGTCAAGTTTATGATAGACGTAGTCAGGACCAGAAAGTATATCAATATCTACATACAACGCTAAACTACCTTAATACCCTGGTCATAAACGTAACACGAGATTATTATGTCTGGAACAGAGATGTTAATAAACCATGTGTTGCCAAACTGACAATTTATGAAATAAATTTTGGCCTGCCTTGGGATAAATGCCTCACCTGAGAACGCAGTTTCATGAAATCTAGATTTGCCTTCAAAATTACCGCGATACTGAACGTCACTGGAAATGTCAAAGTTTTGGTGTTACTGTAAACGAAAGAAGAGCTCTTAAGGAGTACTATAGCGGCAGACTTAAATTTTTGTTTTACTCAGTTGGACTTTTACCAAGCGCTGACGATTTAAAATATCAAATACTAAAAAGTATTTATCCCCATAGGTGGAGAACTAAACTAAATACTCGTATCATGCCTTTATAACTTTTCCAGAGTTTTGTCTCCATCGATGTATATATTTATTAATTAGAATATAATGTGAGTTCCAATCCGGTGGTAGTTTAAAAAAAATGCACAAGCGCACAAGTACCACTTGTATGGTCCACGTGAATTCTGATTTCTGATTCTGATTTTAATGATGGTAGCGTTATCGCGAAAACTCGGGCCACCAAATTCATACTTTTTCGAAATTTTGACATTTTATCTGATCATAGGTGACTAAATTGCATGCACATGTAAAGCACATTCATATTTGCCACAGAGCAACAGGCAATTTAATACGATGTTGAATTTCACAAAATTCCAAGGGATGTGAGGAATATTACCTACAACTCGATACAGGACAAATACGATACCTGCTAGAAGTAGATATCATGTTGAAAAGGTTTAAGAGGTTATGATGTGGACCTTTTCAAATGTACCTTAATACCTCCTAATACTTCCTCACATCCTGGTATTCACGAAACCTACTTTTCTACTATTTTTTCAAGGCAACATACAATAGAGTAAACATAATGTATACTACATTATGGGAAAATGATAATTAACAATAAATTGTATGTCTCCAGCACCACAACATCCTCACAACACAGCGACAACAGACAGCTCGCGGAACCTAGCCATTGGGACAGTCTAAACTCTCCGCTCATCCAAGATGAAGGAGATGGCAAATCCTTAAAACTTAGATTCGATGTCAGTCAGTACACTCCCGAGGAAATAGTCGTGAAGACAGTTGACAACAAACTCTTGGTAAGTTTGAGATTCACTATTAAACTTCTAGATGTTTAAGGACATTAGGTATAGGCTATCTGAAGATGTCATTGAAGACGTAACCAGTTCACCAACAAGTGCAAACTAAATCCACCTGTATTTATACTAATAATATAAAGAAAAAAGGTTTGATTTTTTGTTTGAAATGAATAGGCTGCGAAACTACTGGACCGATTTTAAAAATTCTTTCACCTTTAGAATGTTAAATTATCCATAATTGACATAGGCTTTGTTTCATTAAAATGGGTGCAGTAGAACCCAAGTTAAGCAGGCGAAGCTGTGTGAAACTGCTAGTCATGTATAAGTGAAACAGCTCCAGTGTGTATCTACAAAATGCTCGCCTTTTGGTAGCCGCTTGGCAGAAGAGCAGTTAGCTTATAATCCTTTCTGGATATCAGGTGTGTACTCAGGTGAACTGATCTGGGTAAATTAAACTATTCCGACTGATAAATATGCATCATGCATATCAGAACATGCTCAAGATGAAAAACAATAAGCACTGGTTGCAGGAATCAGGTAGAGACAAAGTTGAGTACTCAATAATCACACAAATCAATGGCAAAAAGCTAATACGATTGAGTCAGGTTGTAGGCTTTCAAATATCCATTAGAAAGCCATTACTTCGTCAATATCAAATGCCCTCCACCTCTGTTTATTTTCGATCGACAATGTATCGACATGTTTTTATCACACAAAATAGCCATGTCGCCTAATTGCAATTATCTGACTAAGAATGCAGGTACTTTGCCAAATTTACTGTCACTTTCGATAAAGATCTAGTAGTTTCTGTGTTAAAAAGAGTGTGTGTACTTATGTACTCACGTAAGAAGTTTTACTTCTTTTGCTTGATAATCCAAAAATAACAGATATGTTGGTAGCAAGCACTTTTTACAAAACTTATGAAAAAGTTTAGCAACTAACTACAGACCGTTGCTTTTGTTTGTTTAGGAAAATTATTTATGCTGTTGCTATCACCTGTCGGTGTGCGTGTCCTTCGTAAAAATTCATTCTCATTATTTTTTCTAATTGCGTCAAAAGAAGTATAACTTCAAAAACAAAAATATTTAAACAGGCCATTATTATGACACTTATTTTTAGACTTATCCACTAAGAAAGTTTGTATATATGTGCATAGAATATAAGAGGCTTAGAAGTAAGAGAAGTCGAGTACTTATAAGTTTTATTGACATGTAAAATAATCAATCACACAAAATTTGAAATTGATTTTTCAAATATTAAGCCTACCTACCATATTTTATCGACTGTTGCAACATTTAGACATTACGCAAATCAAAATTGAGTAAACGCAACAAAATTGTAAATAACCGACGACAGCTATTTTTTAAATTATCATAATCATTTCAGATCATTAGGTCCTAGGTAAACATAGGCCTCCTCCATAGATTTTTAAAACGACCGATCGTACAGTCTGTATTTTTTGAATGAGATAATTTTATAAAATTAAGATATTATTAAGGTAGATGAAGTCAATCAAAACCAAATTAAGTTTATTTCAAAAATAGCAGCAAAAATTGACAAACGATCCTTCAATGTTAGAAATAAGTAGATACTGAAGTCTTTGCATATTTATCTAATAATTACTTGAAATTTCAGGTACACGCCAAACACGAAGAGAAGTCAGACACAAAGTCTGTATACAGAGAGTACAACCGAGAATTCCTGTTGCCCAAGGGCACAAATCCCGAGGCTATCAAATCCTCGCTGTCCCGGGACGGCGTCCTAACTGTCGAAGCACCACTGCCGCAACTAGCCATCACAGATAGAAACATCCCTATCCAAAAACACTGAATCTCAGCAGTCGAACGACAGCAGCTATTCCATACTGTTAATTTATTATAATCTACAAAATTGTAAGGATTTAGATATTTATTTCGAATCTTATTTATAATGAATCTCATGAGATATTAACTTAGTTGGATTATTGAGAGAATTTACGTTTAGGCCTCAAACTGGATCTCAGCGATTGCGGGGCGGCGGCGCGATCTAACATAGATTCTTATTGAAGTAAACTGGATGTCAGCGGAGCGGGGGTGGAGCGATCTGGCCGCTGACTTCGAGTTCGGCCACAGCTCGCCCTCGCCCGCGCCCGCCCCGCTCTCGCCGTCGCCCCGCAATCGCAGTGATCCAGTTTGGGGCCTGTGGGTTTGCACAGTTCTGCGCATACGCTTATGCTTGGCGATGTGCATATTTTTGAGAAGTTGCACTATTTGTATTGTTTCGGATAAATGATAAAGCTTTTATAGCAGTGCAAGTTAGAATAGTGCAAGGCTTGTACAACGACTGGTTAGTGTCTTACACTTCTGAAGTCCATTTTAACACTATTTACATAGGCAACAATAACATGCATTATACAAATGCACTTTGTTAACAGCTTTTAACTGACACACATTTATATTTTAGTACAAACAGTTGTTACAAACGTTTTAGATGTCAATAAAATATTAAATTGTAACGTTTTTTATTTTAATTTTATTTAGTAATGGCCATTTTCAATATTGTATCAAGATAAAAGGTAGGGTTACTACAGCTCAGTAAAACGGTTCAGTGATATTTCTCAAAAATTAATAAAAAATATTTCGGCTACAAAACTATAACTCAGCCTAATCCTAAACTGTAGATTGGATATTGAAATTGGCCGCAAATGTTTGATATTTATGACAAGTCCTCCCAGATTGGTACCGCCATAATCGATTCTTATTGCCATACCTAGTCAGTATTACGACTCAGAAAGTAAGCCTTCCTTATCTATACCTAGTAAGATTTCTGCTTAATTTCTCATCCTCAGGTTTCAATGCACAATGGTTCTTTTCTGTCTATAGACGAAATGTATTTCTTAATGCTACAAAATAATTTGGATTTTGCCTTCGTACTTTGATTTAAAGATAAAAAGAAGACAAAAATAATAATACTTTTAATCAAATATTAAAACCTTGGATACCTAGCTGAGCCGACAGATGTTGTTTTGAATAATATATGAGTAAGTATAGATTGTTTTCAACCTGTTGATGATTTTATTAAAACATCACGATGGTAGGACTAAAAAGTACAGGTATAAAAATAAATCAACTACATGATATCAGTTGTTATGTTATCGACAACTAGAGAACATATTATTTTAGAACAGGATGAATGTCGACACACATAGGTATATTAACATTTCTGCAATGTTCAACTTCTGCAAAATGGCTATTTGGAAAACGTCGTAAACGCGAAAAATGCATTTACGACTTCTTGTCTTTTGTTTTTATATGCAAAACATTAAGCGTGCAGATAATGGTAAGTATGACATATGCCTCGAGGAAATCGTCTGATGTAAAAACATTTCTATATAGGTATGATGCGGAAGATTAAAAAACAAAAACTACAACTCAAACACACCATGAAGATTGGATTCCTCGTTTCTGGTTTTCCTATTCATTGACACTTGTTACTATTTATTACAGCAGTACTATTTAAATTATGTGCTTCGGCTATATTCGCCAAACTTCGGAAATCCAAATGTATTTTAAAGATATCTGTATAGAGTTGTTATTACACATAATAATCATTTCGCTTAAGTAAGCCAATTTAAAAATAAAAATATAAAGTGTAAAGCCGAGTCGCTTAATTTAAATAGTAGTACTGTACTATTCTACTGTCATGGAAAGGACAATGACTTTTGTAGATACGCTTAAACATACAAAAAACCTTAGGTATGATCATAAAATCAGGGCAAGGATTGACGTCAATAGGAATAAGTATGGCATCACTAGAAACTGGACATACCTAAAGCTCGACCTAAAAGGATGCAAAAGTGCAAAATAATCGTATGATAACTTATCGGTCAGTCTCCGAAACCGGCGTGTTTGTATGAAAATGGTAAATAATGTAAAGGAAGCCAGACAGGTACAGGATACTATCTTCACGCCAAGTCCCTTACGGGGTAGGCAGAGAATATCGAGTGCCAGACCTCATGATCCTGACAAACCTGTCTTGCTTCCTTCAATAGATACGATATACATAAATATTATATAAAAAATCGATAATTAATGAGTTTTATCTAGGAGCATGAAGTCCGTGACCCAGCTACAGGTTTCCGGGACAAATTTCTTTCAATTACTCGTGAAATGCTTCCAACAGTTGCGATATGAAGCATGGTTAAGCTGCAGCTCTGTGAGAGGTAGTTACTTAATTGTTACAAAAACAACAAATTAAAATTAAAAAAGAGCTAAAAAAATTAAATTAAAGTTGGTTTAGTGCAATTTTACTTCGTTTAAATTATTCGAAATTTTTACGTTCCGTACTTTTCATAGTTTTAATAATTCCATACTTTTGCAGTTTATACCATATTTTTTGATTAATTAATAAATAATATCACAACTTAATTTCGTTAAATTTTAATTCTTCAAATTGATATCGTAAATACATTTAATTACGTAAAAAATTATAAAAAAATTAATTATCTGTTATAATTTAATTTTTGGATGGATTAAAACATTTCTATCCAAAAAGCGTTAATTTAAACATTGCTAATTGATTAATGAAAATATTGGTTTAATTAGAACTTACACACTTACACAAGCATGAAGTATAATGCGAATCACTTCATTTGTGTCATTTGATCTCACTTGAATTCCTGTGTAGGTCTGGGCTCCTGTGCAGAATAGACCATCTGCCTTTCTGCCAGGCAGCGCGTAAAAGGCGAGCATAGGCTTACCGTCACTAATACCGTGACATCTGACTAGGTGGTAGAGTTTAGCAGCGATTGGTGCCACCGCCTTACCTATTCCTGCAGCCATAACGTCATGACGTGTTCCGGTTTGGAGGGTAAGGTAGTTACTTTTGCTCGAGGCCTAACATCCCGGCCTTAGGTTGGCGACGCACTATTTCCACCATTGGTGTCTCTAAGCGGCGAGAATTTACCATCAGGAAATCCGTCTGCTTGTTTGCCTTCCAATACCATAAAAAACTTGAAAATATGTTACATAATGTCAATTTACTAGGGATGACCTAAGTTAACATTCTGCGATCAAACCGCTCGAGTATTATCCAAAAGTGGTATCAAGTCTCCGAAACCGGCGTATTTGTATGAAATAAGCAATGAATATGGAGGAACCCAGTAAGGTCTGCAAGGATCGTGAGATTTGGCACTCGATACTCTCTGCCTACCACGTAAGGGAATTGGCGTGAAGATACGTATGTTTGTGTGTATGACAATTTACGTGCTATTTAGAATAAATAAAAGTGGCAGCTGGCTTTATGATGATGTAAAACCTAGCAACACCTTTCTGCTACAATGGATCTACACGTTTAACTATCATCTGAAACATTTTCAAGTAAGAAAAAATAACTGAACGTTTGCTTACATATTCGTGTAATTTACCAAGATTGATTTACGATGACGTATAATTTACGAAGGTACAGTTAGTTGATTATTTTAACATTCAAATAATTGCGATAACCACCATATCACAAATATACAGTGGGGAGGAAGTGATTCAAAACAACTATTTTTTACCTGATTAAGAGGCTGCCGCTGCCCAGCTTACTCACGGAACAGCAGCTGACGTTTATTATACTTTCTAATACAACTCTTACAACTTTTCGAGAATTATTGCTAGATAATATCTAACAACCTTCTCGATGGTCGAGTGGCTAGAGTACAAGCCTAACTATACGGAACAACCGTGAGGCTCGGGTTCGATTCCCAACGGGGGCAGGCCGCAGGCATTTGTGTGGTGAACATTTAGATGTCTGTTCCGGGTCTGGGTGTTTATTAAATTTTTTCTGGTATCTATTTAAGAATTTATATGTACTAGAATCGTTGACCCATAACACAAGCAAATAATTTGGTTACTTTGGGGTTTAAAAAAAAGGGTAAGGTAGCCGGTAGACTAAATTTTGTTCGAGGCCTAACATCCCGGCCTTAAGGCTGGCAATGCACCATTACCAGCTTTGGTGTCTCTTGTTTGCCTTCTAATATCATAAATTTTCAGTGGGGAGGAAATGACTAAAACAAATATTTTTTACCGGATTGAGAGGCTGCCGCTGCCCTACTCACCCACGGAACGGCAGATGACGTTAATCATATTTCCTAATATAGTTCACCTAAGCAATTCAAGAATTATTGCTAGAGAATATCTAACAAAATATACTAGGTATATTGCTCATGAAATAATGCGTCTGCGTACCATCGAACCATTATTTCACTCATTCAATCGTATATATTTCCACTCGTACTTAATTTACTGATTTTGATGAAACATAGTTTAGATTTATCCGTGTTAGTCAACAAAACTAATAATTACTCATAAAACTTACTGCATAATGTCGTGCCAATAGTTGAGGACCATTATCACGGTTGCCAAATGGCTTTCCGCTCTGACAAAATATATGACGAGGAAAAATTTGTATGCATATTCTTAACAGAATCAGGTCATATTTCCAACATTGCAAGTCATACAACAAATCTACATCTATAAATGTCTACATACTGTATCAAAGTGAGTTTTGTGCATTAGGTATTAAAAAATAGATCAAAGCGACTAAAAATTGGTAGTACAAAATTTTACATTTCATGTCTGTCAGTCGGTTTCCCGGCCGCGCCTCATGCCCCTCGTGTTGTCCGGGTTTCTTCGCAGAATAGACCATCTGCCTTTCTGTGCCAGGAAGCTCGTAAAAGGCGAGCATAGGCTCACCGTCACTAACATCGTTATATCTGACTAGGTGGTAGAGTTTCGCTGCGACTCGTAAGGGTTGGTACCACCGCCTTACCTATTCCTGCCGCCATAACGTCAATGCTTGTTATTTAAGTGTTTCGCTTCGGAGATTAAACTTACTTTTTGCTCGAGGCCTAACATCACAGCCTCAGGTTGGCAACGTACTAGTACCAGCTTTGGCGTCTCTAGGCGGCGTGAATTTCTTACCATTAGAAAATCCGTCTGCTTGTTTGCCTTCCAATACCATGAAAAAGCCGAATCTGTTAAACGGGTAAAGGGGTAAAGCGGGTACTTTATGTTACAAGGAGGGTTATAAACTATCTCGTTCACTTGAGGAGTTCCCGTGGGACAGGGATATTTACGGATTGTCCCATGAATATTTCCAGATAATATAGGTATAGGGTGGTGTCAAGAGTCTCCGAAACCGGCGTGTTTGTATGAAAAGGGTAATAATGTGAAGGAAGCTAGACAAGTCTGTCAGGATCGTGAGGTCTGGCACTCAATACTTAGCGTGAAGATATGTATATGTATATATATATAGATTTTAGAAATAACAGACACAATTATTCTCAGTACAAATTGTCTAACTTATTTTCATAAATAGAATCGACTATACTAGCCTAATAAGAATGGCTGAACCGATTTGTGTGAAATTTGATAGGATACTTTTTATCACGCAAGGAAACTGGGAAAAAAAGGCAACATTTTAATGTTTGCCATACAAACTGAACGGTTGGAACGAAGTTCGCTGGAGCAGTTGGTACTTTATAAATACAAACGCGGTGTAGGCAGAGACTGTTTAGAAAAATAGAAAAAAAAACATTTTTTGGGAAAAAATTAAATGCATTTACTTACGTAAATAAGGCATTTTTTTTTAATTTTAGCTTGTTTGTGATTTGCAGTGAAGAAACATATTTAAATTACTTCAAAAATATTTGTATAATTTTAACAGTCTTTTTAATCGGAAGGCACGAGGCTCAGATTCGACTCCTTTAGCATTTATGTGACTAACATATTTATCTGTATTAATTTACATTTCTTTCTGTACTTGTGTATTGCGATAGATTTTTTTTGTTTTCATGAAAGTAATTTGGTCAGAGACTATTGGTTTTTAACTAACAATGATCGGATTGCTTCAGTTGATAAACCAATTGAAATTGGACGAGAAAAAACTTTTCCTGTGCTATTCTTTTAGAATTTACTGACAAATACAAGTAGCCGACCCGGCGAACAGAGTCACTTGGTTCTCGATACTCTCTATCTACCCTGCTCTTGATTCGAAATTTCAGACTTCGCGTGAAGATATGTATGTACATTTAAAATGACTTGTACGATTTAATGTTTCTCGATATTCCGGATTTCAAGTTATTTGGACCCTTTATTCTGAATGTTATGTTTGTAATATCTAAACTACAAAACTTTGACAATTTGTAAAGCACGTATTTAACAAATAAAAACCAAAAAAATTAAATTGGACTACGTTAATATATTCCAACTAACATTTTGACTTTTACCCCTCTCCCACAGGAACCTTCATCAGAACATAAATTAGGTCTTCCAGTTATCCATTCAATTCCATAATCCAGTCAAATTTCATTACGATCTGTTCAGTAGGTTCGGCTTGAAACGCGGTCATAATACAGACAGACAAATAGACAGTCGAAATTATAAAAATGTGTCCTCGTTTAAATCGCCTGCACTGTAATTCGCTCTTCTAAAGTTTTTATATAGGTAATTTAATAAATAGGGAGTATTACAAATATCGCCTCTGTAGTCTAATGGTCCGCGTCCGGCGTTTGACTTCTTAAGGCCCCGGGTTCAACTCCCAGACCAGGCAAAAAAAGATAACAAAATGTATATTTTCAATTTTCTGATAAAAATAACGTTGCCCGGGATTGGATATGTACCAGGTTGTGCCTCTGCCAACTACTTCGGGAATATGGGCGTGAAGATACTTTGCAAATATCTAACAAAACGAAAGGTATATAATTTGATTTAAAGACAACAAAACCCCTCAATGTAAGCAAATTCTCGACTAGCTGTTGGCAAGTCGCAAACAAATAATGGTTTCAGAATAACAAATGTCGATATAAATTACCACCTACACGGCATACATTACGATTGTAGGGTGCCTGCAACAGTTACATGACGGAACATAAAACGTGGTCTGGCAGAGCAATAAATTGTTTTACATTTATGAAATCTATTACTAGGTTAGATAAGTTATCGATTTGGCCGCGCCTTGGTCGAAGGGTTAGCGTACACGAAAAACACCACTTGCTAAAGAGACTCGGATTCGATTCCAGTCGGGAATAGAAATTTGTGTTGTCGAATTTTATACCCCGTGTTGGTCTGGGTCCCCTGTGTAAAACAGACCGTCTGCCTGTCTGCCTGGCAGCTCGTAATAGGCGTCTATGGTCTAGCGATTCAGGTGTTGGACTTGACAGCATGAGGTCCCGGGTTCGAATCCCGGGTCGGGCAACAAAAAGAAAATTGGGTTTTTCCAATATTCCAATAAAAAGAATGTTGCTCGGGATAGGATACGTACCCGGTTGGCGATAGGCTTGCCACCTATCACATTGTGGGACTTAGTGTCTTCGGCTAGTCGTGGTTGCCCTGGTTGTGCCTCTGCCTACCTCTTCGGGGATATGGGCGTGAAGATACTTTTAGGTTTAAATGAGTCAATACCAACTAGACCACCGCGACAGATGGAAAAGTGCTGCAACTTGTCAGGGTTAACCCATAGCATTATCTATTTCTGCCATCAAAGTGACAATGTAGTGATTTGGTCTGGAGGGTAAGGTAGCCGGTAGAATTGCACCACAGTTTTGGCGCCATCGAGAGAAAAGATGGTTGAAGATTTTTCATAATTAGTGAATTTCGTGTTGATATTGAGTGAAATTAGTCAATTTTGGTGTCATTTTTTTTTAAATTAAAAATCATTTATTAGGAATAAAAACTTAAGATCAATAATGAGAT
>NJDD01003857.1:197158-217858 GCA_002245505.1 Calephelis nemesis | reverse complement strand
TTATGTAGTGTTAAAACATAGATATTTAACTTCTGATTGAGTTTATTATATTGTTCAGTGAAAGTGCACAAATGAAATAATCATGAAGAAATTAACGTATCGTGTATTTCCTCGTCGTCGCCTAATCTAAATACATCAGCTTGAGTAATGAGACCACCGCTTTACCCAAGAGACTGACATGATTTACTAACGACTTATGACTGATGACTAATTATAATTGATTAAAATTGATATAAATAAAATTTGATGTAAATTTCGACTTGGCTAATGGCAAAATACTAACGTGTAGGCCAAAACCTAATGAAAAAAAAGAATTGCACCTTCTCATCCTAAGAACCTATCCTTCGGGAAGCGATATACGTAAAGATTATCTTATCTTATATATAAAGATAAGATATCATTTTAAACTGTCGTGAATACAGTATGCGCTTAGCCTTAAAGTGTTAGTCCTACAGCCTAAAAAATATTTTGCGATCGCTGCCTCATCACCAACGAGTAAACAAATCCATCACAGAGTAATGAAAATTTCTACAGACTTTTCATCTATTTCACGAGGAATGAATTGATTAAAAAGTCACGAGTTGACGTATCCGGACTAAGCTGGCATGTTTAAAATAATTCATCTCTTTTCTTTTTGTTTCATTGGAAAGAGATAGCAATCACTTAAAATTAGTTTTGTTGGTGCTCAGTAGAATTATCACCATTATTCGGGTATATGATCTATATACCTACATATAATTACATTTTCATATTATCATACTATTCGGTTAAACCTTTATATACGTCATCATAGCTACGCTATTTTAATATTTAATTCAACTGTGTCCTACCATTAGTAAAGCTATGTATGTTTTGTTTGAAGCTACACGTTTCATTTAATTGAAATTATAAACAATATAGATAAAAATATCAATAAACATTCCAAAAGTTGCTGCAATTTGATCAGGTTTCTTGGCAAAATTGTTAATGATTTTTAAACATTTTACTAAGCGAGGGAAGGTGCATGGGCGTGTTCGGATGGGATTGCGATTGTATGTTTGTACGCTTGTATGTTTGTTTACGCTAACTTGAGTAGTTTTGATCCGGCTTAAATAAAATTTGATACGTGTGTAGATTTATGTTCATCATAATTTTTAAGTTCGAACATGGGCGAAATCGGATGGGGAGGTATCAAATGAAAGAGCTTGATTAAGGCATTTCGGGTCTAGTTTTCTTAATTTTCTATTGCACATAATTATTGACAAAAGGCAGAAAAGTAATCTATTGTACTGAATTTACTTAAAAACAGTACAAAATACTACTATACACAAATGGCGCTGGCAATGGTAACGGTGTTGATAACAATGTCGTGGTTGTATTGTGATAAGGTCGTGACAATATCGTGATGGAGTCGACATGGTGTCATAAAGATGTGAAGGTGAAGACGATGCCGTAGCTGTGTTATTACTGTTTCATAAAATCGTCGTGATGATGACGGTACCGCTGGGCCACGGGAACCGGCGGTGCGAAAGGCGAGGCGTCTGGCGAGGCGGCAATTCACGCGGCACCGTTTGCAGGCCACGGGCAGTCGCGTTCGACGCCGCGACCAGTAAGGTCCCATAGTGAAATGTCTTTTTTTGTGGTATTGGAAGACTAGAGAAACCAAACGTCGTAATAGTGCGTTGCTAACCTGAGGCCCTGATGATGACGATGAGAACAAAAGTATGTTTACCGGCTACATTACCCTCCGATTCCCATGATACCACTCCGGGCGAGTCGCTGCAAAATTCTACCACCTAGTCGATGTCACGGTGTCAGTGACAGTAAGCCTATGCTCACCCTTTTCGAGCTGTCTGGCATGGTTAAAATAAGAATCGGGGCATTGATGGAGAATTCTACAAGTAGAACGAGGAATACACAAATCAGAATAAATTCAGAAAAACTTTTCAAATTTACGAGAATGACTTTTGATAAATTCGATTACATTCTTATTAATATTCAACCTGAATTGGAGAATAAGGTCTATGCAAATAGAATTTTAAATGTAAAAATTGTTTTTGACATTATTTACAGCAATAAAAATCTCGGTGCTCATTTGTCGCGGTGAAAACAACTAAACTCATTTAATCGATGTACTATTATTAGTTCCCGCGACTGCCGCTCGATTCCGTGGCTTGCTCCGTACTGATTCATACGTTTACCGCCAGTCGCCCCCGCGATACGCTCGATACATTTCGCCGGTCGCTTCGCTGGTCGCCGCGGCCCGTGGCTTGCTAAGAACATTGCCACACATTTGTTTCAGTCGCCAGACGCACCGCCAGTCGCAGCGCGCGAATTTTCGCTTTAGCGATTTTCCTGTGGCCAGGCTGTCAGTGATGTTATCGTGACGGTGTCATAACAGTGCGGACAATGTTCTGGTTGTGTCGTGACGATATCGTGCTTATTTTCTATGCGTAATTTCTAATTTCTAAAACGCGTATTTTCTATTTTCTAATAGAACAAAAAGATAACATTGCCCGGGATTGGATATCGATTTGCCACCTATCACACTGTGGGATTTAGTGTCTTCCGCTAGTCGTGGGTGCTTTGGTTGTGTCTCTGCCATTCTCTACGAGGATATGGGCTTGAAGATACTTTACTTTTATGACGGTAATAATATTAACCTT
Source organism: Calephelis nemesis (assembly GCA_002245505.1). Lineage (NCBI taxonomy): Eukaryota > Metazoa > Arthropoda > Insecta > Lepidoptera > Riodinidae > Calephelis > Calephelis nemesis. The sequence continues at coordinate 215,213 of NJDD01003857.1, read as the reverse complement.
ACCTTAGCAGATAGTGCTACAGAAACAGATACTAGATCGGTTTGATAGGATTGAATCGCAGTGCAATAAATCTCTTACTTTAATTTCATACATTTTGAATAAAGCAACACACTATGCCGGACCGCATCACAAGTTTTTTTTTAAGACGGACCTCATTCGCGAAGCGGACTGTTGTGCTCTTTGCCAGTTAGTGTTACTTTTACTTTTTATCTTCAGACGAAAAAAGGGTGTTATAAATCTTAAGTTTGACGTGTTTGTGTGTGCATGCATGTTTGTTCAAAATTTTTGTTCTGACGTGGTCTAGAAGATTCTTCACTACATTCCATGTACACCTGACAAAACCTGTCAGGTCAGATCAGAATCAGCGGGCAGAACAAAAACATTTCTTTTTTGGAGCTGCGACCCGCTCTAGTACGCGCTATCCTTTACTCAAATATACGTCACGAAGAAGATAAATGTTAGTAAAAATACGACTTACTTGTGTTAGGAAGAAAAAACTGAATAAATCAACACATTTATTGTCTCAGCATGTTCATAAAAAAGCTTCTTGTGTGGTATGCGAGCAAACCTAGAGAGCAAACAACAACCAGTTCAGGGATGTATCCTTGAGCCACCTCCCGTGTAGATTTCACTCGAATCAGATCAGCAGGTTTAAGGCTTTCTTTGTTTATCTGAAAATACCAATATTTAGTGCCAATCCTCGTTATAATTAGACACGTAATGCAGCTTTGCACACTTTGTTTGAATATACTATTTAAATATACGTAATATCCAGCGTTCGATAGAACTATTTTGCCGCTACGGGCATAATAATATTTGCCGCCTTTTATACAGGATAGCAAAATTTTCACTTGAGCACATAACGTGCAGCAATAAATATCTTAACGCCAAGTTCTTAACGGTTTAGGCAGATAGTAACGATACTCTCTGCCTACCCCGTGCTTTTGTGGTAATGGTTCATACAGCACATTAAATTTCATCACTCTCGCGGTTCTGAAACATCATGGGATACCTGGAGTAATTGGGGTAGAAAAGAGCATCGCGAGATACTATGATATAGCCCTATGACCAGATCCTAGTCTATTTATGAAAGCTAAGCTTACGATTTCCACTTAAGTGACAAATAATGGTCTGGTGTTATAAATTATTTCTCTACCTTGGAGATGCCAAAATTTGACTAAGCATCTGAGATCATAGTTTCTTCTAACAGTTACCAAATATTAGATAGATATAGAGTAGATTCTATTTACTAATGCTTGTATAAAAGAAGTTAGTGAATGTTTAAAGGGAAGTATTGTGATAAGTGTCTCGCAAATATGACTCTCGGAAATATTGCTCTTACGAACATAAAAAAAGATTAACGTTTTATAATTTGACAAAAGTTAGCTAGTGTTTGACTCATACGCATGTCATACTGGGTATCTGCTAAGTCATCTATAATGCAAACTTTAAAGTAGCCCTATCGTTTTAAGCCTTTCTGGAAGTATGCGCTAAGAAACTTTTATTTGTGTAACTTATGTCTGGCTGTTCATGCATAATGTGTCACTTTCCAACTAGCAGTTTACTCGCGTAATACATTTTGTCAAGATTGGTGCAACCGTTAAGACGTGACTGAGTAAAAATATACAATACTAGCGACCCGGTACGTGCTTCGCGATGACCGCATGAATTACAAAACACAGCAAAACAAAAAAAGGAAAAAAAAACAAATGAAAAAAGTTTCAATATACGGCACAATCTCCATTTGAAAAAAGTTTCAATTTGGCTAAAAAACACCCATCATCCAAATGATCCGCCATTTTATTGAATTCATTATTTGATACAAAAAATGTGATAAATGAAAAACCGCTAGACCGATTTTATGCAAACTTATACATAAACCGTCTACTAAATAGTCCGAACAAGGCCTAAACATTTGGTTTGGACAAGAGCGCCCGCTTTTGAATTTTAAAGTAACAACGAAAAGTGCCATTGATTTTTATATATATATAGACTAGCTTGTCTACTATGCAATGCTGTACCTGCCCATTTAGCTCTTTCTCGGCAACCCGTTGGGGTAGTATGACAAAAATTAAACTATGTCCTTTTTCAATATCAATATATATTATAAAACTAAGTCCCCCGCCGCGTCTGTCTGTATGTTCGCGATTTACTCGAAAAGTACTGAACGGATTTAAATTCGGTTTTCAACAATAGATAGAACAATTCTTGAGGAAGGAGCTTCATTGTTCTACCTAAGACCTGAACAAGGTACGGCCTAACCACAGTTACATGCGAAGGTGCGCGCCTATTTAACAAACTACCCTCTAACATAAAAAATATTGACTCGATCAATATATTTAAAAAACGGCTAACTAATTACATTTTGAATAATAATTATTACCAACAAAAAGTTTGAAAATGTTTGAAATGCATTACTCGGATCTGATCCACTATTGATTCGTTTTGTTTGTGATGAAGTTAGATAATGATATCGTGTCGTCGGATGTCTGTCGATTAATCAGTGTGTTTGTACCCATGCAATGTACGACAATCAATTTGTTTATTTCTGCTCACCAATATTCTCATGTAAGTGATATATTTGTATGTCTTTATGAGAATAAATGTCTTTAAACCTAAACCTGAAGGTTTTAGTGTGTATAATAGTAGGATTATTTATAATAATAGTAGGAATTTTTATTCTTGAATAACCGAAGCGAAGCGAGGGCGGGCAGCTAGTTTAATCTATTTTTATGATGAATTTAATTAAAATTTAATTTAGCCATTTCTAAAACGGAAACGGAGCCGTGAAAGCAAAATATGCATACACTAACATAGACATTTAAGTCCTTTATTTAATTTTTTTATAGACGTATATATAAACATTTAAATACCTAAACATACTCACAAACTTTCGCACTTAACATATTAAAATAATTATGATCAATTTCTTACCTTATTATGGATTTTCTTCATTGTCACTATTTCCTTTCTTATATTATTAATATTAGAAATCATCTTTGTGGCAGCTTCGTGTATCCTTGTCATCACTGGTGAGTCGGGAGGTTCGAATTTCAATTGATTTTTTATTCTACCATAGTCTCTTAGTGTATATGTCAATGTGGTTTCCAAAATATATAACTGTTGTAAATGATTTCCTAATACTGATAAACATTCTAAAATACTGAAACAATGTGAAACTATTAATAACAAAGAAACTATAAATATAGTAAGTTTAGTATCTCAACGCCTATATTCCCGAAGAGGTCGGCAAATGCACACCAAGGGCACCCACGACTAGCCAAAGACACAGTCCCATAATGTGATAAATGGCAAGCCTATCGCCAAACGGGCACATATCCAACCCCCCGGGATTTTATTAGAAAATTTTCAACGTTTTTTTATTAGAAAATTGAATTATTTTTTGTTGCCCGACCCGGGGATCGAACCCGGGACATCAACGCTTCAAGACCGACGCCAGATCGCTAAACCAAAGAGGCGATAACAATATACTTAGTTTGGACCACTTTATGTATTAGTGGATAGCCCGGTGAAGTTGTAAAAACCTCGCGGTTAGCATTAGTCATTCAAAAAATGTATTAGTAGCTATTGCCCGCGACTTCGTACACACTTTAAAGTGACTTATAGTGGTTAGTGACGGAAACAATTAGATCAATTCGTTTAGTTTGTTCCGATATTATCTGAGGGCAAGGGTGACGAGCAAGAGCCCCACCAAGATGAGCTAAGTGAAGTGCAAAGTCCTACCTTTCGAGAAAAGTATTCTCGAAAAGTTTCGTTGCTACTTTAAGCCTAAATACGAGTAATTTGGGTTTGGATACAACCAGAATAACAAAATTCTTAAGTGAGCCTTACGGTTATAATTCTATTTAAGTATTTTTGTTAGGATTTCACATCTTTTGTAAATTATTATAATACTACTACTACTACAAAGAGCCTTGAAGATTTTTGTATGAAGCCAGGCTTATCTACTGTCCGCCAATTATTTTTTTTAAATCACGTTCACTAATAATTTTTTAGAAAATGGATAGTCAACATCAATACAAACAAAAAATAATCTGAGACAATAACGTGTCAATTGTCACATTTCGAAGTAAACCTGTCTGAACCTTTAATAGTAAAACTTTAGTTGTTTTTATCTTTGGAATGTGACACTTAATATTAGAATTGATATTAGATATCCGTTTTTGAAAGAATTATCAGTGAACGCAATTTTGAAAAAAAAAAACAAAATGGCCGAACAGTAAGTAAGCCAAAATCTTCATAGCCCTTTATTTACCAGGTGTAAAAATAGGTGTAAAAATAGAAAGCTCTGCAGTAGTTAGCCCAGATTACGCACTTCGCCTGTTTTTGACGCATTAGTCAGTTCTCGCTATTGCCGTATTCCGTGCTGTGGGGCAACGTAGCCAGTAGACTTGTATGACCCATAAGAGCGCATCTAATATGCGGAGTTGCCAAAAGCAATTCTAAGAGTATCGTCACGCCCACACCTCTGAAGAGGTAGGCAGACACAACCAGGGCACCCACAAGTGGCAAGCCTGTCGCCAACAGGGCACATATCTAATCTTGGACCTTATTTTTTATTGTAAAATTGAAAATACACGTTTTTTTGTTGCTTAAGTTAGTATGTTCAAGCCCATATCTCCCAAGAGGTAGGCAGAGGCACAACCAGGGCACCCACGACTAGCCGAAGACACTAAGTCTCACAATGTGATAGGTGGCATGCCTATCGCCAACCGGGCACAAATCCCATCCAGAGTATCATTTTTTTAGAAAGTTGGAAAAAACAAATTTTCTTTTTATTGCCCGACCCGGTAATCGTGGCCTCGACCTCATGAAGTCAAGGCCAACACCTAGATGCTAGACCACAGAGACGAGACGACGAGAGAGGTACTTGCTCACAAAATGGACTTATCTAGAAAGTCTATTAAATTGCCAAAAAACGGGTCAAGACCAAGCAAAGGCACTCGTGGGTTTAACGTCAAATTTTCTTCTATTGCAATCAGTCTATAGCGGAAAGAGCAGTGTCATTTCTGAGTCCACTGCTGGCTATAGAAACATCTTAGCAAGATGAGCCTAGCAGAGACGTCGACAACAGATCTTGCCTTCAAGCGGAGGAAACAGCTCTGCCTTGCCCGGCGCTGATTTAGACAAGTGTTTAAGAAACACTTAAAAAACAAGAGTATTACACAGTTCCTAGAAACTGAAACATCTAAGCTTAATGAGTATAGTTGTGATCACAATAGATCTTTTTAGGTTGCAATGATCCTCGGTGTAACTTTACCTAAGCTCTTAAATGCAGTAATATACTTTTATATTTATGTTGTAAGTTACCAATAAAGTTTTTTCCCTTGCCCTAATAATAATTACAGAATGCTAAATGCAATACTCTCTCCGTCTTACGTTAAGAAATCGTCGTGTTAACGTTGGTTAAGTATGTAATTTTCAATGGCTAATTTGTTGGTAACCGCCAGGATTTTACAACTTCACCGGGCTATTTTGGGCCGAGCAGAGTGCTCAGCCCGAAAGCATGTAAGTGAAATAGCTTACCTATAAGAATCCTTTTTTCTAGAATACAATCCTGCAACAGCATTTATTTTCCAGTTCCTTACATGAAAACTACGTAAACCATATTTTAACCTTTGTCTTTCATATGGCATATCAATACCTAACTTAATCATATCCTCTTCTTCTAACAACAGAAAAGTTCTCAGGTCCATATTTTTCTTTAGAATAATGCTTTGGAGTCTATCACAGTTCATACCATAGAGCAGGTTAACTATTTCATTTGAGTAGCTTGGTCTGGAAATGCGTTAATTAATATCACTAATTACTTACTGTACAACCAATATTACATAATATTATGTAACAATCAAAAGATTTTGTTCAATATAAAAAATTACAATCACAAACTTATTTCGTCTAGTTTATTTACGTATACCTAATCCGTTTACCACACACCAAATAATTAAAAAAAAATAAATAAAATTATGTTTAAACTATAAATTATTTTGGAAAAGTGTTTGCAAAAATATGTCATTTGCAAAAAAATGTTAAGTAGTAAGTCAATTTCGTTTCAGTTGTTAACAAAATAAAAAAAAATGGTTTGGACTTAATTACAAATTAATAAATTTCACACCACTTGCTAAAATATAACAAAAAAAATGTACCATAATGTGCCTATCTTTGTCTACTAGTGGTTACAAAATCGCATTGAAAAAAGGAGGAAGGAAAGAACTTTAAAATTTCACAAAATTAAATTCAAATTTGGTATGTATGACCTTTTTGATATAATAGTGTTTCTAGAAGGTTGGAAACATTGGTTTGTTCTAGTTGTCTGGTTGTTGGTCTGTCTGAACTGTAGATGTAATCTCAATTTATGGAGACGATGGAAATAAAGTTTCTTCCAAGTTTACCTTTGAAGGTAGGCATGTTTACAACCATCTGGTATGCCTTTAAACAACCTTGATTTTTTAAGTATGAATGTTTCTGAGGGTTTTTTCCAATGCTTCTGTGCTGATAAAAAGTAATATGTTGTATAATAGTACTATAATATGTATGCATATTTTATTTACCTGTCATTTGATTTACAGCCAGGGTAGTAGTCCAGCCAATCTGTATAAACATTTCCAAGTTCTTTGGAGGAGTCATTCAGTTCAGAATTATTTTTTTCGGTAAAATGTAAATATTTATCTAAAATTTCTAAAATTTCTGGGTAATCATGAGAGGTAGCGATTTCCAGTGGAGATCGATTATTTGAATCAACCAAATTAAGTCTCGCACCTTTCTCTAAAAGAATGTTTAGACATTCTGGCCGGTTGCCATGAATGGCACAAAATATTGCCTGAAAAAAAAACTGATATGAATAAGATGATGATTAGTATCACTCACAACATTTGTGTTAGAACAGTAAAATGTGATATTAGCTCAACTATTGACAAGAGGTAAATAAGTGGTGATTGTTGCCTTCATTTACAATGTTAATAAAACATGCCTTTCATTTCATGGAAAGTGTGACTTTTTGATGCCCAAATAATTGCAAATTGGTACAGCAATTTAATACTTTATATTTTTTACAACCCCTACCATTTAACTGTGCACCTCACCCTGTGATGTCATTTATATAATTCAATTTCTATAATTTTTTTTATGTTGATAAAAGATGGGTTTGATCATAGTAACAAAATGCTATCGCTACTGAGAGTTTGCTGCGAATGCGGGGCGCCACGAGTGGCTGCGGGAAAAAGGTCGCATTTCAGCAGAGTGCACAGTTAATCGTATGAGTTGTAGATTGTAAGCAAATTGATACATGGATTTCCTATAGGTAATGGAAACGGAATTGAACATTTTCTTGACAAAACTCTTGACAAAACCTATTTGTAATGTAGCTAAGAAATCAATCCTTATTCAGGAGTTACAATGCTAGAGACAAGCACAGACATTCTTATAACACCCTTCTTTTTCCGACAGAGGTTAAAAATCAATTATCAAATGTTGATTGTTAGCAAACTACTTTACAGCTTGTGAGATGATAACAAATCATTAACATTTGATATTGGTGCTTAAATTAAAGAAGTTAGTCAAAATGATACATACTGTCCATCCTTGTCGATCTCTCATTTCAATATTGACACCTTTGTCCAAAATCAACTTTACTACAGATGTACGTCCATTGGTGACAGCTCTCATTAATGGAGTATGACCATATTTGTCCCCAATATTTAATATACAGCTGTTTTGTATTAACCTATTGACAATGTTATATATTGTCTCTTCATTTGCAGTGGTGTTGGAACATACCATCATAACTGGTGTTATAGAATCTGAAATTATTTATTTTAAACTTTTAGGAATGAAGGTTTTTACAATACATATTATTATACTGTTCATTGCCAGTTGTTGCGAAAAAACAGTTCAGTGTTATGAAAAAAAGGCTGTTTGCCTTAGTAAAATTAGGGAATAGCTTGATCAATAAGAATGATTTGTGGCTTAATACTAAGACAATCATAAATTATAGAAAAAAAATAATATCGTCAGCACAGCTAGTTATTACGTTGTAAAATAGTTACTTTTTTAATGATTACTTTTACATAGGTAATAATTTTATTTTGTAACCTTAACCCATTCCTTCTCAAGTCCAAGTCCTCTGAACCATAAATAATAGGTACCTACCTTGAATCTAAGATTCCATTTTTCTATGTCGTTTTGCTCCTGATATTAATTAACATACATACATACAAATCTTTATGCCAAGCCCCTTATAAGTTAGGCAGAGAGTATCGAGTGCCAGACCTCACGATTTTGACAAACCTGTCTGGTTTCCTTCACATTCATTACCCTTTTCACACAAACAACTCCGGTTTCAGGACTCTTGACACTTGATGTAGATTTATAGCTCTTTTAATTAATGGAACTAAGACTTAAAATTCACTATTTAGTCTGAATATATTTTAGATTAATTAAGAGCAGGAAGATGGCCACACCTAAAGTCAATAAAATAAATAATGGAAGTTATGGCCACAACTACAAAATTCTATAATGTGAGGTTAATAGGAGTGATAGCTCAAATTTTAAAATTGATTTCTTCTAACTCTCCAGCCACTTTTTAAATTCTTCTGTCATTTATTTGTAGGTAAGCGACAACATACTACATTATCATGGTAAAGTACTGGTAGCAAAATTAAATATCAGCTAAAATGTTATATGTGTATAGATATAAGAGCACATGATGTTTAATGACAATCTCAGATTATAGAACTTAAGTTTATTTATTTGTCATAAGCTTGCAATGCAAACATTAAGTTTCCTAACAGTCAAGCAAACAAGAGAATGAAATTCCAATAAACTTATACATAAATCTATTTAAATAACAAACAATGCTAGCATACGAGATGGACAAATAAATATAATATCAACCAAAAGTAAAACAGCTAAAAAACTACTTGTTAACACTGATAAAGGACTAAGGTGTTTAGCTAGGCTGAGTTTGAACTTTTGATATTTATTTGAAATTTTGTGTGAATACTTTGCAATACATATTTTAATATGTATTGGAATGTATTCACACAAAACTATTAATTTAAACTTTGTGTGCATTTTCAGATTTTTCCTTTGAAGAAGTACTACTAAGTAGCAAACTACAAAGACCTGACAAGGGACCTTGATTCTATTATGGCAAAGTGTAGGCAGAATGCTAGTAAAAAATCTTAAATTTACCTGCTTGGAAATTGGGATCAGCTCCTTTATTTAGTAAGAAATTCACAATATTTTCCTGAGCATGATAGCAGGCATGCAAGAGGGCATTCCATCCGCTGTCAAGTTTTGCATCTACTTTGTCTTGAAGTTCTGAAAATGTAAGCATTCAAATTTGGAAACTTGGCCCAATAGATTTTTTTTCACACCAGAAATAGAAAATAGTATATCTATCTTAACAAAACATATAATATATTTAAATAAATTATTTTCTTAGCTCTTATCAAGACTAATCCAGAATATGAGTGTTATTTTCAATACTGTGATGGAACTAAAGTGGATAAAACTACCTAATGTAACTTCAGGTTATTAAATAACAAGTCAACATTAAATCAAATTTTGTAAATGAGTGTTAGTTTAGACTTAAGGATAGTGATCTCTGCAAATCATGACTTCACAAAGTATCAGTCTTTTTCATTATATTGCAGGGAGTTTGTGTCAACATCTCTCAAGTCTCAGTCCACAAATCTAGGTAACTTCGTTTCTGACTCTCGCTTATGTGTTCCCAAGAAGTTTTGGGTAGGCCAAATCACTACATTTCTCGGAGCAGAAATCCTTTTTTCCAAAATTCAACAAACCAAATGTCTATTAGTTTCTCACATACAATTCCATTGAATGATTTCTCGAGATCTAGAAAACTACAAAAAACTCTCTGATTTACAGACAGGTTCTCTATGATAATGTGGAGCGAAAACACCTTATTTGTACGGAGAAGAAACAGTGTAAGAAGGAAGAACACAACCTTGATGGAACATCATAACATCACAAAGTATCAGTCTTTTTCATTATATTGCAGGGAGTTTGTGTCAACATCTCTCAAGTCTCAGTCCACAAATTTAGCTAACTGAGAAGCTCAGGTTCGATCAAGTAGTTTCTTCTATGTGTTTAGCAACAAATCTATTTACACAAACATTACGCCTTAAGTACTATTAAAACTGATACGTTGAAATCTTTATAATAAACAGTACCTAAATATTGTAGAAATTACAGGTTTAAAATATTTTCAGTCAAATGTTTTTGTATGTAAATAATGCCTTACCATCTGTAATAATTCGTGCTACTTCTTCAATATTATCGTCTCTAATAGCATCTTGAAGGTTATCCTCAGTTCTTTTTCTTACATTTTCAAATTTGTATTTGTAGCGAGGCTAAAATAAGCGTAAAATTAATAACATTAGGTACCTACAATTATGTTATCATAAATGTTTATAAATAGAGTTAACCACAATAATTATTGGTTACATTAATCTTACTATATTCGAACTATATCCATAATCGTCATCACTGTCAGACTCATCAGAAAATCCTGCAGGTCGAAAATTGGCCATAATTAACAATCAGATTTCTATTTTTGAGTAAATTTAAACAATTTAAAAACACTAAAATAGGTGTTTTAATTTCAGGCGGATTTTTTTGATTTGACATTTGACATTCCTTTGTCATTCAATTGTCATTAGTCACAACTGTCAATTATTGGTGATACCTATTACCTACCTACCTATAATAATGTTATCATTTGTGATAATCTACACTTTTTATTTGACATGATTTAATTTAACGATCGATCGAATCAAAATTTTAATTTATACGCATTGCACATTAATACGTCATACATTTTTTCAATTCATCTGAACTTTAGATCTTCCAAATTGCTTAACAAATATTGAGGTTGAATTTGAGCGAAATATCAATTTTGGACCTTACTCTGTTTACTTTTTTTCTATCGACTAAAATAATTACAATCTTGTTGTTCAAGGGCGTATTTATTAAGATATAAAAAAATGTGAACAAGTTCCACACAGTTTTTATTGTTAATAAGACTTAAACCGCCTTAACTATTCTGTGCTTTTTTTCGGATTAACAAAATACAAGTTACAAATTATGTAGGTATTTACATTATTACATTGTACTATCTAAGTTACAGTGCCAATCAAAACACCATTGCGATTGTGACAATTGAGTACCTATTTATACTTGACGACCATACATAAGACCACCGCTAGCAAATAGCAGCTAGATCGTCTGCGAGCAATAATGTAATGCCGCCCATAATGTAGGTAATTATTTTTCATGTTATGCTGAGTTTTGCAAAGAAATCGTCTGTTAAATGTTTTTTTGTTATGGTGTAAAAAAAAAGATAACGAACGTAAAACATTTATTTTGGGTAACTTGGTGATTTTTGTGTACCTACCAACTGAAGTTTAATGTCATTTTTTGAAGAGGCGGCAAATGTGTAATTGGTTTACCTGATGGAAAGTGACTGTGGTGCCCACGGATATTCACTGCATTGGGAGTAACACAGGGCAAAACTGCACTCCGTTATTGTGTGTTACTAAGTCGTGTTTGAGGTAAAAATATCTTCAGAATCGCATGGAAGTAGACTGCTACCCATCAAGTTGATGGGCATGAAACTTTGTGACTCGATGTTCGATGGTGAAACTTAGCGCTAGGAATAAAACCAAAAACTACATTTCAGAGCATTCCTTACTAGGTATATATATACTATTTAAGGGATGGAAGAAAACTTATAAAAACCAACAGCTCTACGGTAGCGCCACAATATTAAGTCGATTGGTAATTGGCTGTTAATTGACAATTCGAGACGCTCAACGTTAGTTGCGGTCTTAATAAGTTGGTATACTGGAGAGCCCCTGCCCAGAATTAAGAACAGTATTTCTATATGATACAAGATTTTGCACATTTTTAAAGTTGTAGTTGGTCGGCTTGAAGTACTGTCTCACCTTACTAAGTACACCTAGATTTTTAAAACTAAAATTTTTTTGCCTTCTCTAGATGGCCATAAAACTGAATATACCAGTGCAGGCTGAGTTAGTTAGGAAAACGCTTTCTAATCGATCTACGATAAAGGCAAAATATTTAGTGTCAAAATTCTATCTTTTGAGGCTAAATGGCACTCGATTCTGTTGGCCCACTAGATTTCAGACAGCAGTTTCCTGACTTTAGACATGAGTCGGTTCCGACTCTCGATTATGTGTTCCCGATCCCCCAAACCACTACATTTCTGGGAGCAGGAAACCTTTTTTCCAAACCCAACAAACCAAAAGTCTATTAGTTCCTTACGTATAATTCTGTCAAACGCATTCTTGAGATCTAGAAAACTGCAAGAAAAATCTCCATTATTTACATACAGGTTATATATAATAATGCGGAGTAAAAACACCTTATTTGTACGCGGAAGAAGCAGTATAAGAAAGAGGAACACAAGCTTGGGGAACACCAGCGTTGACAGATTTAAGACTCCGATTAAACACCGTCTACAAAGACTTTAATGCTCTGTTAAAAAATATTTTAAGACCGTTGAAGGGAAGGGAAGCTTCGACAAGAGCGCCTTCTGTCACACCCGAAAAAAAGTAATTCGTTATTTCAAATCTAACAGTCACTACTTTAGGCATCGGTGTGTCAAGTAAGCTTCTCTTCACCTGCTCAATGACCGCAAAACCGTGCTATCGATCATTAACAGCTTGGAATCTCCTAGGTTCCCTAGTAACTGGCAAACATGTCGAAGGTTGATGGGAAGAGTATTTTCCACTGTAATCTAAAGTAAAGTAATCTGTATCTGTATCTGTATCTGTAATCTAAACTAAAGGAAAAACAAAAGAAGTTTGTCTTACACACCATGAATCAGTGCGTCAACACTCAGGTGTAATGATGATAGCAATGGTTTCCCGAAATTACATTGGACACCCTTTGCGAGTGACCGAACCCTCTTATTCTTGAAGGCAAGAGGGTCAAATATACTTTAATGTATATATTAGGTACACAAATAGGTAATACTAGTGATTTGGTTCTTATTCTCGCATCAACAATTCCGTTGATGACGGTACGTCAAAATTGTTACGTTATTGGTATTTAGTTAAAATTTTATTAAAATGTGTATTCATACTTACCAAAGTTAAGTCTTCATACATTCTATACTGCGAGATTCTATAATATGTTATGTGGACAATAGACATATTTATTATCCAAACCAAATTGACTGTACAAGGTCAGGCACCTATGTTTGGAGTCACATAGGTATATCACGTTGGTTAGACGATTATCTGCATCTTCGTAAATAAATGCTTCCTCTTCTATCAGATAGTCTGATTTCCAGCTCTTCTGCGATTTCATAAACAAGATGTAAATGCATTTCAGAAACTAGGTACATCGCATATCATATTTATAAACTAAAGGACCAAATCACAACTTGATTAAATTGAAAAAAAAAAACGCACTGCCAGGTAAAATTTGATTACACCCACATTAACAAAGTTTATTTTAATTATTCCTGGACCATCCTTAGAATAAATACAAACTAAATAATTGCATTTTAACACCATACCAATGCGTAGACGTACTACCTAGGTAGTATCTGTCCAAGCCTGCAGTAAGTACAGTACCTATTCATGGTATCAAATCAACACCTTTAATTTACGTAAGTAGTATTTTAGTCCCTTTGTGAGCATAGGTAGATAAATTATTTTTTGATTAAATTATTTTGCCGCTCACGTGTGGTGCACGTTTGCTCGCTCACTTGTGGCTTGCCTATAACTACCTACCTACCTCACTTCACTTCACCTACTTCACTTGTTGCTGTGTCTATTCAATGTTTTAGTTTAATGATTATTGAAAAACCCAAAATTAAAATAGTTTCATACTTAAGCACCAATACCGGTCTATTCAATGGACTAATGAGGTAATGAAAATGTTAAGATATAGGTAGGTACCTAAATAAAGACTTCTGTGAAAAACAGAATGTATGTGTTATAAAAAAATATACCTACATATATGCCAACAAAAGTACTGTTCTTATGCTTAGAAGTCATTCTTCGGGAAGGTAAGGATAATAGGCAACAGTTCCAATTAAGCGACGACGAGGGCGTTTGTTAACATTTAATTAACGTCAGGGAGCTATTGTGTCGTCGTCGAGCTCCAGGGCCACCGAGCTTCGTCTGTTGCGTCTTGATGAACCCACAGCTATAGTGTTTCAAATAGGTACCCAGTGTTTATAGTCCAGTCACTTAAGGTTTAAATTAAATTTTTTTTTCATTTGCCATTCCGACTTCAGAATAATAATTGATTATAATTAATGTTTATAAACTTTGCTAACTTGCTTTTTTACATTTGTAAATTATAACAAATTTTTTTTTATTATTAAAAACCCTAAAATTTGTAATAAATGTGGCCATATAAAACAAAGTACATAAATTTAATAGTTTGACATTAAAAGTAAATACAGGAGGGTACAACTAGACATATCGATTAGTTATTTCTCGTTTTGAAGGCTATCTTAGTCGTATATACATTTGTCAAGCAAGAGTGGATGTAGGTAGGCACCTTTTTCACGTGTTAACTTAACCGCAACCAAATCTTTCATAAATTAGCTGTAACTTTTAATATCACTCATATCACACATACATAGTTTACTCTCATATTATTTATGCATCAATCATAATACCAGTCCTATCCAATCCTATTAGTCAGCTTTGGGTTGTTGTCGTCGTCATCGCTTTGTCTTTATGACAATCAAGATTTAATAACTCAACAAAATTGATAAATGACGTTATAAAATACCTAATTGCCACAACAAAACGGCAAATATACAACCAGGGTACTCACGAGTAACGACTAGCCGAAGACACTAAGTCCAACGATTTGATAGGTGGCAAACCTATCGCCAACCGACCTCGTATCTAATCCCGGGCAACACTGTTTTTGTGAGTAAATTGATAAAACACATTTTATTTTTGCTCGGGGATCGAATCCGGAATCTCATGACTTCAAGTCCAATAACCGGACCGATATACCATTGAGGCGATGACTGATTGTGACTGTATTCTTAGGTTAAATTAGGTACGTATATTTAAAAAGTTATTTGTATTTTTTTTTAAAACTCTACAAAATCCGAAACTTCTGTACTGAATTGACTGTACTATTTCTAACGTCTCCCAACAATACAGTCTTCTATATGTATTTCATTACCGTTTTCGTTCGTGATATTGTAAAGAAACCGTTCCAGAACTGCAGTGTGTGATAAACAAACGTAAAATACAAGTATCTGGAGTACAAGCTGTCTGTCGTTAACAGTGACTAGATGACTCTCCTCACAGGTGCCGCTTGCTAATGATGCAAAGCCTCAAGGCATCTTCGGCGTTGACATGAGGACACTCATTGGTACTTGTATAAGTATCCTTTTTTTGCAAAGGTACGCTTCATTTGTAGAGACTTGGAACAATATATTTTATTTGTTGTGTTCAAATATTTTAAGTAAGAATATAACCAATTACTTGGTTTTGCGATGATTTTTTTTATTTGTAAGTAGGTACTTGAGATAATTTAGTTGGTGGGGAGCATCTTCTTATCTGTTTTCTGTGGACAGATGCTAACAATGCTTAGACTCAGAATCATAATCAGAATCAAAATAATCTTTATTCACATGAACCATACAAGTGGTATTACCGGATACACCGGATCGGAATCGCGGCCTCACACTGAGAAGATCCGGCGAAAGAAACTCAGCGGGCTTGTCTTTTTTCAATAAAAGTATTTACAATATAATATAGCTTAAAAATACAAGTTACAATCAGATTTTAACTTAAATCAAAGGTACAAAAAATTACATTACAAATTGCAGTGGCAGATTGAAATCTCTATCCCCAAGCATGTTCATCTTCCAAATACTCTGAGACCGTATAATAGCCTTTTTGACATAATTTTGCTTTGATACATTTTTTTAAACTTATTTATAGGTAGATCTCTAATATCAATGGCAGCTTATTGTAAAAACGTATTAATAGAGAAAAAGGATTTACTAATTTTATGAAGACGAGTTTTGTATACGGCTAGATTATTTCTATCCCTCGTATTTACATTGTGAACATCACATTTTTTTGTAAATATACATAGGTTTTTTTTTTAAATTCTCATAAATGTATTGAGAACGGCAGGTTAAAATATTTATTTCTTTGAATTTTTCACGCAGGGAATATCTTACATTAAGATTATAAATAGCTCTAATAGCTCTTTTTTGTAACCCAATTATAGTCAATCTGCAGAATTTCCAAAAAGAAGTATCTCATAAGACATTAAACTATGAAAATATGTAGCTAAAATACACTATTCGGGCCGTTTCAACATTTGTTAATGTTCTTATTTTATTTACTGCAAATGCTGCTGAACTAAGCCTATTTGCCAGCTTCTTAATATGAGGGCCCCATTGTAATTTCTTATCAATTGTGATGCCTAAAAAGACAGTGGAATCAACCAGATCCAGTTTATATTCATTAAGTTGTACATTGGAATCTACTAGCCTAACATTGGGCATTGAAAATCTAATACATTTCGTCTTATTACCATTTAAAAGAAGATTGTTAACTGTGAACCAATGTACAACTTTGGATATCGCATTGTTCACTTCGTCATACTTACCTAATTGCCTTTTCACTTTAAATATAAGTGAAGTGTCATCCGCGAACAAAACAATATCGTGGGCCCTTTATGTAATAAGGTAAGTCATTTATATATACAAGAAACAGAAATGGACGAAGAATAGAGCCCTGTGGTACACCAATCGTAACCGCAGAGCCCGAAGAAGTTTTACCATTTATTTTATCTTTCTGAACTTAGGTAGCGACCTACCTGCAGATATTATTTAGTTTAAAGATACAAACTTTGTCAGCTAAATATTATACGCCGTCGTAAAAAGAAGGCAATTGAAGAGATCTTGCCAAACTAACTATAAAAATCTAGTCCGCTCTGAACAGGAGGCGATTTGCATTGAAAAATATCTAGACACGCGGCAGCGTGTCAAGCAAAGTTCAAGCAAAGAACTGGCTAGCCAGTGACGAGTGTAATTTTACACGAAACACTTGGTGCCACTTTTGACCCTTTTATAACTCAAAATCTATTTCAAGTAAATACATAAAACCACGTGTGTGTAATCATATCTATAAGGACATCAAGAATCTCAAATTTCATAAAGCTAGCTCAAACGGTTAATTAATTACTTAAACGGTTAATTAAAACGGTTAATTAACGGTTAAGTTAATAAAGATAAGAAGGTCTAAAAGTCGTAAATTTTAGTACCTAGTGACTGACTGACTGACATATCTATAGTAGCTAAACCTAACTTACTTCCAGATGACCTAGAAGGATGATATTTGGAATCCAGTTCGGTAATTATGTGTAAACGCAGGAGAAAATCGAAAAATAAAAAAAAGTTCAAAAATAAGGGGGGGTTCCTATACAAAAAACGCAAGAAAAAAAATTAAATTAAATACCTGCCTAGTTTTCTTTACAAAAAGTAATGATATCCCACCAAAAACATAAATGTAAAAAAGGAGAGCCAAGTTTGATACAAAAATTATGCTTGCTTATAAATTCTATCTAACCTACTATTCTGCCGTGCTAAAGATAAGAGCGATAAGTGCATGACATCAAGTTTCGAGAAAATGGCGCCTAAAGTTTCAAAAATTATTTTTTCGATTACGTTTGTCAAAGAAATACTCGTAATAATTTGATGTATTTTTACAGTAGTTTAAACTTTGAACTTTGTATTAATTGCTATAAAAGAACTCCAAGTATTAAATTTTTATAAAAAAACACGTGAAAAATTGATATGGCAAGGAACTCCAACTTATCTTTTAAAACAAATACTTATCATAAGCGTCGTAAGTAACACATATACAGCGCTTATTCTATGTTTTTTTTTTACTGCGCTTTTGACAACGAACCAAAATACAGAGTTTGAGTAGGTAATAGTAAGCATAACCGTTGTAACATTGTCGGTTAAAGCTCTTATGGTAAG
>NJDD01003857.1:168438-196617 GCA_002245505.1 Calephelis nemesis | reverse complement strand
ATTAGATCTCTTATTTTGAAATAACCGCATTTGTTAAAGGTATCGAATAAAGCAAAGAAATAGAGTTTCATACTTGATCATAATGTTATTTTGTCCCTATAAATAAGTATTTGGATTTTGCATAGAAATTTGCACCCATTAAGATTTCCATTCTTTTTGCGGCAGAGTTCACAGCCAAGCATAATTTTTGTATTGAACTTGGCTCTCCTTTTTTACATTTATGTTTTTGGTGGGATAGGTATTATAGCAAAATTTAGCTTTAATAGGACTTCAAGTAAAATTAATACTTTAGTGTGATATATAACTTAAGTGTTCTTGAATTGTCTAGTTCCACCATTTACCTTCTTGTAATAACTAACTTCTATCTGATATGGTTATGTACCCGTTTGGAAATAAGTTTGCCACCTACCATACTGTGGGACTTCGTGTCTTCGGCTAGTCGTGGATGCCCTAGTTGTACCACTGTCTGGTTCTTCGGGGATAAGGGCGTAAACGTACATATATATTTATTTAAAACAGTAACAAAAGGAACATCAGTTCTTGTTTTTAATTTCTTTGTAACATAGTAGGTCATTAAAAAAATAAGTGGGAGGTATAGTCCTACTATTTACATCGGCTTTACACTTTTTACTCTTTTTACACTTTAAATACTTCTATTTCTAAATTGGCTGACCTAATCTAGATTTAAGCGAAATCATTAATTATGTAATAACAACTCTATATAAATATCTTTAAAATACATTCGGATTTCCGAAACTTGACGAATTAAGACGAAATGCATAATTTAAATAGTAGTAATACCTACACAAAGTTATTGCGATGTCATTACGAAATTGATCGTGAACCCTCACCTATGACTCAAATGCGTACCCCTGCTGACACTTTTTTCTAAGCAGTGGAAATCCTCATTTATTCTCACCACTTTCGAGTGTCAAGTAACCGCTGTCTGTCATCCTCAAACCTAACCATTCTAACTAGACTCATCACGAAGAAGATCTAGTAATCTTGTACTGCAGCGTGGGGTCATACCATGCTATGCTATCTTATAAACCGAGGCTGCATTTTAAGCCATCTGACCCCCATCACTTGACTCACAGCCCCAAACCCCATTTTATTCGGCTCTTAAGACAGGCCGAAGATACCGTAGCCTCATCTACGTCAACTGTGACTACAGTAGCACGGCTTTACAGACTTACCACTGACCCTAGTTATGACCCTGTTAGTATAACAGAGTACAACATTGTTAATGGTCGTGCTACATGCAATGGAGTGCCCCGAAATATCTAATCATTACAGTTTTATTTAAATAGTCTTAGAATAATATTATTGTACCTACACTGGATATCTTTCAGGAATGGTCAATGAAACATTTCCAAATGTAATAAGGATTTTTCTTCAGAGCGGTGAAGGTATGGGATTTGATTTATCGTAGTGGGCCGCGCTGACCACCCAGCCTCGCCCGAGCCCGCCGGACGCGTTATTAAACTTTTCCCCATATTAAACATTCCGGAGACGAATACATTTTATTGTTGCCTCGAACCGACGTCAGAGGCCCCTACAAAGCGAAACTCAAAGACGGCAATTGCGAAATAAATTGAAAGCAATTTGATATTGCGTTGTAAGTAATAGCCGACAGAAGCCCGCAACCCTGTATGGACGCAAAAACTTTGTGCGGTTCACTTAAACTCGGTTATTTTGTTAATCTGGCATTTTGAACCGCACCAATGCGGCAGTGGTTAAATATCAAATTATGATAAAAAACCAAAACGTTCGGCTTTGATTACCTATATGTATTGAAGGTGTTTTTTGTTCACATTTATAAGTAAGTATTACCTATTCGAATGTATGACGACGACCTCATGTTTTAGATAGTTTTGCCTAGACTTAGAGGTACCTGTTAGAAATCATCTACAAAACTCGAGAAAGATTGAGAAAGAGAGATAAAAACAGCTGTAGATTAAGCCTTAATTTTGTTAATGACGAGTAAGGTAACCCGTGTAACAGTTGTGACGTGAAATCTTTTAAGGCCCCATACTCAGTCAGCCAGAAGAGCCAATCACCGCACTTCCCCGTTCCATGATTACTATGAAATATTGCGCTCTAAAGTAAACGTCTTAAGCGACAAATCACTATTTTTGACACTATAAAAGTAATTTGAAAAAAGTGTAAAAACTGAAACACTTATCTTTTAAGTATAGTACTTATCTATGTTTATGTTAAATCTGGTGTCGATATTTTCATAACTGAAGTAGACAGTTGGGTTTTGCTTTCAAAAAAGGGTTAACTTTTTGATTTTTTTCTATCGAGCAAAGTGAAATGAATCGTGTTTTGGAAACACTAGTCTTATAAAGCATATTCATGTTAATCTTGTGTATTTTTGTCACCAAGATCCATAATTGCTTTGTATGAAAAAAACATTATACTGCTTACGTATTTTAGCGTATGGCCCCTTAAGTATCACTGGATCTGACAAGCCTTACAAAAGTTAACACCGGCCATTACCGCGACTGGTAGGGTTCTCTTGAAGCTCGATTCATGCCATGTTGAAAATTGGAATCGAGTACTTATGACATTTTAGGTACTCTTGAACACAATACTGGCGAAATATAAACATTTAAGTAGTTCATAGTACCTATAGTAAACAATACATTAATATGTTATCGGATCCTTTATTTGTAATGCTAATAATCCGTTAGTACTGTGTTCAAAAGTACCTAAAATGACATGTACGATTTCAGTTTCCAATGCGCATGATATCGAGATTCAAGAGTAACCCTACAGTTTCCATGACTAGTAGGGTTACTCTTGAATCTCGATTTCATGTAAGAGATCAGTCAGATTTGAGTTATTGATCAAGTCAGATTTGAGTTATTTTGTACCTTGAACGCAATATTAGCGAGTGATTAATAATAATAAAATAAGCCTTTATTAGCATTATTATTCTAAGGCATTTACTGATATTTACAGTTTGATTGACATTGACATTAAACCTTTTTTTCTACACAGCTTGTCTTTTGATAAAAGAATTCTCTAAAGCTCTCCAGGTTACCCTACTTCTTGCTAGTCTGATCCACGCTCAACCAGCCGCTTTCTTGACATCATCTTTCCAAGGCTTTGCTTGTTGTCCTTGTCTCCTTTTGATACCATTCGGTTATGAATCTTGTCTATCCTTATCTTCTTCTATCGACCTATGTCCTATTATTTATATCTAGTTCCAAAAGAATTCAATATATCCGAAAAAAAATGAACTTAGGTATGTAACTGTCAGGTGATTGAATTTTTATATTTATGTAGGTATATTTTACTAAATGTTAATAAATTGCTCTTAATATTAAACACATAGTTCATGATGTTATAATAAGTCTGTAACAATAGTTTAGCTCATAAAATAGAAAAAAATATATATAGTTTTAAGTAGTTTTTCTTTTCCTTTGTTTTTAAAAGCACGACTAATAATAAATGCATATATTAATATTTCATTTTATATTACCTGTAATAAAGTACTTTATGCCTTGCAAACAGTTACTTCAAGTAAATATAGGTAGTTTTCTATACCGTCGCTAACTTAGCTAAGCCTAAATTGCAAAGAACCGGCCAAAATCATGTCGTTTACCAAATTCGATTCGGTATATTGGACAAATATTATATTGAACACATAAACAAATGCCGTAAAAGCTTCAGCTCTTGCCAGTCCTGAACATTATTATTAAATATGATAGCACAACTAGCGTTTTCGTTTTGATAGTGATCTCGAAAAACAAAACTCAATAATAACTACTAGTCCTCAGGACAAGGCCCCTTTTATAAAGGTTAACTGTTAGCCCGTGACTATGTGCTAGAGTGGAATTATCTCACTATAATTTTAAAAGAAATATTTTTTTAAATTTTACACCCAAAAAACTGTAAGGGTGTTGAAATTTTGTTGAGTTAACCATTCTACGTTGACGAAGTCGTGGGTAAACAGCTAGTAACATAATATATAGACTAGTTTGAAAATTCCGATAGAAAACGTTCAAAGTAGACCCACTCAATAACATTCGAATAAGTTATTTGTATACAAAAATTCTTGATGTTACGAGTATATAAAAACTTGGACTGCGGTATGTCTAATCTGTATATATAAAAGAAAGTGGTGTTAGTTATACTATTTATAACTCAAGAACGGCTCAACCGATTAGGCTGAAAGTTGGTGGGGAGGTAGCTTAGAACCAGGAGAAGGACATAGGATACATGTTATCCTGTTCGATTATGAGGAAACTGGGAAAAACAACAACAAAAACTGAACGGGCGGAACAAAGTTCGCGGGAATAGCTAGTATAAGATATACAGTGAATGTGTACAAGTAACTTCTAATCACTACCTAATACTTATACTATAAAGTAGGTTTCCGTTGTCTGTCCCTATTTATATGCTTATAGAGCTTTAAAACTACGCAATAGATTTTGAAGCGGTTTTTTAATAGATAGACAGAGTGATTCAAGAGAAAGGTTTATGTGTGTAATAAAATAGAAATTAGTTCGCCCCTGCGACGCGGGGACGGGCTGTTTCTATGTCTATATACGAGCTGACAAGTAAAATGTTTTTCTGTCTTATCTATAGATATTGATATCTTCTTCTATCTCGTGACTGCAACAAATGCAACAAAAAAAACAAGAAAAATTGAACCCTTAGTTCACATGTGATACTCTATATTCAAGGGAATTATGGATTAATTTTTTTAAATAAGATGTAGGGTTCAGTTTGTAAAAAACTCTTTGTCCTGTGATCTAAATCTATCTGATAGTAAAAGAATCCATGTTTTCAATACGTTTAATTTATATGCATGTATTCGAATACATTAATGTAAGTTCTGAATGTAAGAAACGAGAGAGTTACGAGGTAGACTTATGGCTTCCATTCAGTGGAAAGAGATAATGCTTGCAGGCAATCTCATAAGTGGATCAAATAGCTGTAGTCCATTTGGATAATGAACTAGCGACTGTAGCCTCGGTGAATTCTTTTATTGTATAGCTAGTATATTATATGGACAGGAGATAAGTTGTAGAGTATGTTACCTAAGTATTTTTAATTTTTGTCAAAACCAAATGTCAAAGATTATAATAATACTGCATTATTAAATTAAACTTCATTCTGCTCTTAAGTTAACGTAATAATTTGGCAAGGAAATACCAGAGTTGTATAAATAATTATTTGTTTGGTAAGAACATTTTGGTACGCCAGGTCATCAATTAAAGTTTGACACAATAAAAATCAGGGAGTCTTTTCCGCCAACTGAGTGCGTAGTGGGCATTGGCCCTTAGTTGTTGTACTGCCTTCAGCGCTAATAATAGGTAAGCACTTAAGGATATGTACCTACACAAAAGTAAAGTAACCGTGTTTGCATATGGAACTTCATAATTTAGGAATTCTTGTACGTTTACTGTTTGCTTCAGTAGCAGGTACGGGAAAACTGCCGGATCAGTTTTTACTAGCTAAATAAGTATAAATACTATAAATATAATATTTCAGTTAGATTTCAAATGAAAAATTTAATGAAAATTAAAAAAACAGAAACAGGCCATGAAACAGCAAGTTATACCTACCTATATTTAAAGTTGAAGAAAAATCTTAGGGCTAATCGTTGTGCAGACAAAGCCGCAGGCGTTGGCTATATAAAAGAAGTATCTGGCTTTTTCTATTATAACCATACAGGCTCATGCTACAAACGTTGGATTGTCTGTCATCTAACTTGAATTGTTGTTGTTATTGTTTATTTGTCTATGAACATTGATTACTTTATTACTCATGAAAATCTCCTCCTACAATAAATAATACAACTAAAATAAAAAAAATTGGTTCGTTTCTTTATGCGTGATGCGTGGTGAAGTGAAATAGAGATTATTTCTATATTATTTTTTATATACCAGCTCTTAAGAGAAGAGCGGAGGTTCAATAAGTCATTTCCAACATGATTAATGACGGTGGATTTCCATGTAACTTTTCCGGGTAGAAATACACCGCTATGCATATTCCAGCCATCGTAACGAATGTTGTTATCTGACTGGCATGTTCCAGTTGCAGGTGCCTTGCTATCAAAGCACAGCACAATACAGGGAGCACCTAGATCATCTACATCATGGGTGGGCAAATTCTTTTGACCGCGCGCCAGTAAATTATAATTAATCTTGAGGCGGGCCGGTTTATTAAAACACCTAAAATAGCAGTAAATATTAAAACGTTGTATAAAGATAACATAAGGCATTTCTTTATTTTACAATCCTTTATTGAAATAAATTTTATTTATGAAGTCTTAACATAATATGGAATATGCAATATATATGTTTGCAGTAACGATTCAGTATCTTAATTGTTCAAATTTCAATAGTCTTTTGACATTTCGACCATTAATTTTTTAAGGAGGTTCTTTTTTTTCTAAAGAAAACCCTCGGCGGGCCGGAATAAAACCTCTCAAGGGCCGGATCCGACTCGGGGGCCGTAATTTGCCCACCCCTGATCTACATTGTCTTTAGGCCACGGAAGAGATAACTCTTACCATCAGGAAAGCCGTATGCTTGTTCGTTCAAGCATAAAAAATGGTACAAGCAAAAGCGTTCTATGATTTAGTTATATACTCTTAGCTAAGTGATTCTTGATCAAAGTGAACAACATTAGAAAGCTGAAAACTCAAACTAATATTGGCTATTAGCCATTACTCTATAACATTGCTAAATAAATCATTACATACAATAGATTCTAGCTAAATACAATATACACAAAGTAACGTCGGAGAACTCAAATGTCATTTTCGTTAGTGTGCTTCAGTGGTGGTAGTGTAGTAGAGTGGTATCTGATCAATCCATTATCGTGCCCGTATTCTGTCCAGGAGCTGTTAGGCTCGCAACTTAGCGACACACATTTTCCATTTCCCCCCTTGTACTTCCACCGGCCGAGTTTCGCCTCTTCCATAATTCAATCCATACTGAATCTATTGTGCTGCGATACTCCCGCTACTTACTATCGATTCGTCGGTACTAAGCTTTTAACGGGATAAATCTATGATGTATTACTCAGTTTATTTGGGTTTTCTCTTTTTAAATTATTTTTTGAATTTCAATTAATTTTTTTTGGTAATATTTGATGTAAATGAAAACTTTTGCAACAATTTTGCAGAAAAAAATAAACGTTTTAAAAGACTAAAAAATGTTTTATATAGCTGAACTAAAAAGTAGAGTTGTGTTGTCCTTGGCCTTTGATAAATAATTGCATGATGTTTATATTCAATTTGATGTTTTAAAGTAAATTAAAAAAAAAGGTTCTAAACTTCCGTTACGTAGATAAGTAGATACCAACGAAGTTAATACAATGGTCTTAAAATCTATCTAATATCTATCTATATATTATATATCTAAAATCTATCTATTAGGTAAACAAACAAAATAAATGGAAAAAATAATAACACAAATATATTCAATCATGATGTAGTTCCTCTAGTCTGGAAAGGTTAAAAAACTTCGAGGTTAGCAAATACTTAGAAAACATTGTTAGTAAATTACCATTATGCCTACTTGTATTATGGGTGTTTGTCACCGATAGCAGAACACAGAAGAATTCAAATAAACAGATATCAGTATAAAATTAAGCAACCCCCACACCCGGAAGTACGTATTATATAATAATAAATATACTTATAATAAATAAATAAAATATAACAATAAAAACGGTCACAACAAAATAGCCTGCCGCGCGCCTCGACTAACGAGATGTTCAAAATTTATAAAATTTTAAAACTGTTTAATTGTAGATACATTTTTTTACTAAAGATACATATAGCCATATCGATGAGATAAAATATTTAGAAGTTGTATATATGTTTTCGTACCGCATAGTATCTACTACCTCCAGGCAAACTTTAATAAATTAATTAATATGTATACTATTATGCGAATCATAATTGATGCCGAATTATGTGTTTTCAAGTATTTTAGCATGATTGAAAAACAAAGAAATATTAATTAATAACCATATCTAAACTTACAAATATCTATCATCAACAACGTAATTTCTAATGCTGAAAAAGTAGATACGCTTACGTATTAGCTAATTATTTCCACAGGGAACTTATATTATCTCATCAACATTATACATTAATAGATATTGCTATTAGCGTTATGAGCCAGCATTTTCTCTATCTGGTCTATTTCGGTAAGATCCATTACTTGAGAGTGGCGGCAAGAAGCAATCTCATTGAATGACCGTTCTCCCCGCACCCCCTAGCCATCCCACTTCTGATCCATGCCAATCGGTAAATATGCGTGTTAAATATGTATGCGCTGTTAGATGCTCGTAAGTGTATTAGATTTTTCTTGATTTTTCATTCAGCTAAGTACCTGTCTATGTGTGTAACGCACGTGTATATACTACATGTATGTAACCACGTGTAATGTTGTACAACCTTTTAGCTAATCGGATGTTGTCAATCTAATGGATTACAGATGATCTAGTCTCCATTAAAACTAATTCATGTAGTGGCTTAGCTAACTCAGTTCCATGGTTTTACTTGGTTTTTAAATTAGTGCAGTGATATTTATATTCATATACAGATGTCTGTGAGCGGCGGTTATTACTTTCCAATAGGCGGCCCACTTATTAATTTGTCTTCTCATAAATTATGTATAAATAACTCTGGTTACTCGGTAACTGATCCAATGTAGCCGTTTTTCTTATTTTAGATAGGTTATTAAAATGGGTTGAATATGTACCTAGATCCGGGTTAAGGAACAATCGCAAATAGGAGTTTTATTTCACTGACGTTTCAGAATATTTCTGTATTTGTAATAATTGAATTTCAGTGTAGTATTTCATATTTAACGCAAGTCAAACTACAGACAGTTAAGTGGATATCCGTCCCGCGGGGAGTGGGGGACGGATCCATTATCCGAGGTGAGGGAATCGCAACAGCAAAGATGTCCGGCTCTGCATTGGCGACCTTATATGACGTTATCCCTAAGAGGTTCGTCTTCGTGATGAGGTTGGTCCAAGTTTAGCGTTGTCGTGCTCACTGCCACTAAAAGAATACAGTGGTCTCTTCATGATTAGTGTATTTCAAGTTTTTGCTGCTAGAAAGTCGCCAGTGTTGCGTTCAAGAGTACCTAAATGACCTACCTAAAATGAATAATCGACTTCAATTTCCAATATTGCGTGAATCGAGTTACAAGAGTAGGGGAGACCGAGGTGAGTTGTGTCAGAGGAGAGTTGTGACATCGTTGTTTGTTTTGGAACATATTAATGGATATTGAGCTTGCAGTAGTGTGCATTTATCAGTTCAAGTGTCGAGCCAGCAAACGTGCACTATTGTGAATTCACTAACAGTTTATAGATTCCCAAAAATCGACCATGTCACAACTCTCATTTGTCACAACTCACCTCGGTCTCCCCCTTAACCCTAACCCACAGATATTTGCGTTGAATTTTGGCGCCATCGAGAGAAAAGATGGTCGAAGTTTTTACATAATTATTGAATTTTGTGTTTATGTTGAGTGAAATTTTGGTGGCATTTTGTACAAATTTGTTCGGTGAAAGTGCACAAATGAAATGATCATGAAGACATTTGCGTATCGTGTATATTGTTGCCGCTAAATCTCTCTATATGAGCTTGAGTAATGAAGCCACCGCTTTACCCAAGACCCTGACATGACTTATTGACGACTTATGACTTATGACATAAATAATTTATTTCCGAATTTGGTAAATTTGATTCAAATTTCTACTTGACTAATGGCAAAACACTAACGAGAATGTAAAGAAAGAAAAAAAGATATTAGCGTTGCTTACTGTACACAATATTCTTCAGTAATGTTTCTAAGTATTGCATATCCTTCGTTGTATTTCATATTGACATTTATACACATACATCTAAGTGGATTTCTGTACTTTGGAGATGTGGGTGGGGACAAGGGGACAATGTGTATTCCATTATCAGAGGTGAGGGAACCGTAACAGCAAAGACGTTAGTCCGGCTCTGCGTTGGCGACTTTATGACGTTATCCCTAACAGGTTCGCCCCTAAGGTGGGTTTAGCCAAAGCTCAGCGCCGACGTGCCAGATAATTGCCACTAATGGAAAAGTCTAGTTGTTTCGTGCAAGGTGCATTCCAAGTTTTCGATGCCAGAAATTAGTTATTAAATAAGTAGACGTTTTGACGATACTGTGGCGTAAGTTTAAGTTTATTTTAAGTTAAAGGTGGTGATTTTGTTGAGCACTCACTAAACTAATTTTAAGTTATCGCTATCTTCTTTACACGAAAGTTATAGAAATAGACAAAACACTTTTAGTGATGTCAGATTAGTCCGTAGGTACATTAAATTTCTAAAGCCGTTTAATCTAATCAAACTTTGATTAAAAACATGTCCGGACAAATATGACACGTCTAAAATGTTCTATCTCTTTTGTTTTTGTGTCATTTGAAAATGATAATATGCATCTAAAATAAGTTTAAAGTATGAACAGCAGAATCATTACCAAAATCTTCTATCTACTTCTAGTACCTACTACGATAGTTGCATTTAATTTTATTAACTTACGGCCAGAAACAATAGGTACTTTCAGTGTGACCACCATGAGTGCTAAAGTTAAGTAAGTAAGAATACATTGTTCTCATTTTAGTTTCAAATTTAATTTTTGTAATTTGTCCAAGGACATTTATTTATGAAATTCCAGTTATGGACTCTTAAAGACACAGTAATAATATTCTATACTAGCTGTTGCTCGCGTAGATAGTAGTCCCACACTAACGTTCCATCCTAAACAAAAACTAGCCTATATTTTAATAAAAGTAACTCACTATGCGTGTGACGAATTTTATGAAAATCGGTTAAGCAATTTTTACGCGAAGGAGTAACAAACATATAAATACTTTCGCATTTATAATGTTAGTAGGTTTTAAAGTCAAGCTTTATACCATCGCAATAATAATCCATCCTAAATATTGTAATATTTTCTTTATCAAACTAAACAAGATATTTATGAAAACCTATATCTATTTATATAGCCTTTAGTGGCGTGGGCAAGGGACAGATGTGCAGGGAGTCTATTATCCTAGGTTAGGGAATTGCAACGGCAAAGACGTGAATCTGGCTCTACATCAGTGACATTATGAAATTATCTCTAATAGGATCGTCCCCACCAAGGTTATGTTGGCCCAAGTGTAGCTTGCTTTTTGTAGCAATGCTTATGTATAATGCACATCAATAGCTTTGCCATGAGTTGGTATAGATCACGTTCCGTAAGTTATATATCGAAATTTAAAGAGTATTTGCTTTGAAATTTAGTTCTTTTAGTTGCCGATAGAGGCGCTGTTCCAAATTTCCCAACAAATAATGTTCTAGGACAAGAAGCTAGCGAAAATAACGTAAACTCATAATTAGACCTCAGCTAAAGAGGTGAACTAAGCCGTGTGAATCTAGAGTAGGAGGCCAGTAAGTCATATTTAATACATATTGTGTTAAACTACGGATAGGTACTTACATTTTTTTATCACAAAGATAACGACCAATCACACGGCTCCCATGACAATGAGAAATAATCACAGTATATGGACACTATAGATCAGGGGTGGGCAAATTCTTTTGACCGCGGGCCGGTAAATTAAAAAAAAATCTTGTGGCGGGCCAGTAAATTATAATTAATCTTGTGGTGGGCCGGTTTATTAAGACACCTCAGAATAGCAGTAAATATTACGATTATAAAATGTTGTATAAGATAGCATAAGTCATTTTTTTTTATTATTTTACAATCCTTTATTAAAATAAAATCTATTTATGAAGTCTTAACATAATGAAATACGAAATATATACATATATGTTTGAAGTATTGATTCAGTATCTTAATTGTTCA
Source organism: Calephelis nemesis (assembly GCA_002245505.1). Taxonomy (NCBI): domain Eukaryota; kingdom Metazoa; phylum Arthropoda; class Insecta; order Lepidoptera; family Riodinidae; genus Calephelis; species Calephelis nemesis. The sequence continues at coordinate 184,747 of NJDD01003857.1, read as the reverse complement.
AATTTCAATAGTCTTAACATTTCGGCCATTATTTTTTTAAGGAAGTTCATATTTTTTCTAAAAAAAAAACCCTCGGCGGGCCGGATTAAAACCTCTCAAGGGCCGGATCCGGCCCGCGGGCCGTAATTTGCCCACCCCTGCTATAGATGGTGTAGATGCGTCGCTATCCTGTGGCCAGGATGTTAGGCCAATTGTGCAAGTCTAACTGCTACCTTACCCTTCAGACCGGAACATGAAACTGTCATTACGGCGGCAGAAATAGGTAAGGCGATGGATCTCTACTAGGGCAAGTTGCTGCACAGCAATCATCAGTGCTCTAGCTGGTACTGACCTATTTGGCCTTGCTCTTCTTTTACAAGCTGCTAGGGAGGACGGCAGATAAATAAAGGACCCAGACCAACACTAGGAAAGAGACTTTGATACCACCGGTGAGTAAGCTGGGGACAAATGTGCAAGAAGTTTATTATAATGCTCTTGCGACATCATAACATTTTTTATAACAGATTTACTTAAGATGGGACTGTGCAAAGCTCCGACGTGTCTGATAATTGCCTCTAAAGGATAACTCTAATAGTTTAGTCCGAAGTGAATTTCAAGTTTTCGCTGCAAGTTATAAGTTATTAAATCTTAAGTAGGATTTCCGATACTGCGCCGCGTTGTCTTAGCTCGGTTTAAGTTTATTATAAGTTAATGTTACCTACAGTTAGTTATAGGTAAACTTTAATAAAAACATAATTATTGTAAGTATATATATATAAATCGCGGACCACTTCTTGCGTCTTTTTATATTCGATACTTATTGCATCCCATACTTCTTGTACGATGGATATATATATGTGCTATGTATGTCAGCTAGTATATATATATATATATATATATATATATATATACTAGCTGACCCAGCAAACTTCGTATCGCTTGACATTAATGCTTCGACAGTAGCGCAGTCTGTCGGATCCATTCTAAAATCAACAACGACATATTATTAAAAAAATAATTAAAAAAACATTTTCCAGGAGACATAAATGTGAATCTAAACCATTCTAGAATTGCCTTGAACACGCACAAAAACTTTCATCAATATCGGTCCAGCCGTCTAGAAGGAGTTCAGTGACAAACACACGTACACAAGAATTATATACATATAAAGATATTTCGTTATAAACGTTTATCATTATTGATAGGTACACCTGGTTAACAGTACACGTTAAGTAATGGAGAAGTATTGTCACATTGTCCTGACGCAACTCACGAGCCTCTAATCAGCTTATGACAGACACATAAGACTAATAATGAACTAATGGTGTATCAAACCTCCCATTCCATCCCGCCCTCGCGACTCCGGGACTATCGAGAAACTGGTTTATATATTGCGGACACGACACGATTTTATTAGGTACTAAAAGTTGTTGACTGTTTACATAAAATAAAGCTTATAACCAGTCAATATTTATTATCCAGCTATACAACATAGAATGTATTAAACCAAGTTGAAAGAAACGAACTGGCGACGCAGGGCAGTGTTTAATATTATGGAAATCATTTAGACTAATTTGCCGATTATGTAAGTACAAACATGATAATAAGCATATTTATTAAAACCTCAAATCCAATTTAGATCTTGTTACAATACTGACTCTGTGCAAAATAATGAATGATTTTTTGCATGAATGAACGAGTTAATATTTTATTCTGTACCACTGGGTATAAATATACAAGATTATTATTAAACAAACTGTAACTTGTAGATCGAAAACCTAAACGTACTTCGAGATTAATTGAAACCTAGGAAAACAGGTTAAACAAGCCACTTATCAAATCATTAAAATTACCCCTAGATTTTCTTTTAAGTCTTGACTATACGAAAGACTTGTGTACATTTGTAAAAAAAATCTAGTGTTAGGAATTCCGTGTTAAGTAAATATTTACAAATTGCATGTTTTTAGCCAATATTTTAGGAAAACATAAAGTAATACAATTCGTGTATATAACAAATTAATGATAGTGTTAAATAGCTGTCTCTAAAGCAAATTAAAAAAAAAGTTTTTAAAATATTGTTAGATAAAACTTACTACAAGTAGTGTAAACGATTTTTTTTAATGAAACGTTATTTGACATTTTTCTCTTAATGTAAAATGTAAATGTCATACTAAGCACATCTTGGCCGTCAAAAAGTTTGTTTTACTGTTTCTTCTCCTGAATAAAAAAAACTTGAGATAATCTGAATGAAATCTTAAAAGAAGCACCTTTCGAATACAATAAGAATTATTAAAATTGGTCGAAAAGTTCTGAGCTAGCACATAAAAAAATAACGCATTTGATGACCTGTTTTTTTAAGACATTTAAAACAAAATAGTAAATTGAACTTAATCACGGACAGCAGCCACTAATGCGTACATCCATAGCAAGTTAACCTCAAAGTAATTGTATCAAATGAGTTTAATGTAATACATTTGTGATAAAAATATTTATTAATTTACATTGCGACCCTGGCCATTTTAAACAATTATTTGTATTTCATTGTTCTTCGTTTATGCCAGATGACTAATTTTAACCTTTATTTTTATTTGATTGTGTGTGTGGTCTCAATTAAAAATTACCAATAAATAACCTTATGGTTGTCGAGTAGTACTGAATAATAGGATTTAAATATGGATGTCGATCTATACCTATTGAATATAAGGAAGTATGCAGTCAGTTATTACGTTTTACTACATATGTATAATTTATTTAATCAAATTTCATTGAACTATCCAATAACGCATCGTGTAAATAGCACGATGTTAATGGACCACCGTTGATGGTCCGTCACTCTACATTTGACTAGGCGGCTTTCACATCGGTACTTACGTAATGCCTGTGAGCTTGCACTATAACAATCTGTCAATGTGAATAGAGGATAGATTTAGCAGAATTTATTTATCTCAGCTAATATTTCACAATATATCACAGAGCTAAATTTATTAAGTCTAATGTGTTCGGTGTTTACTAGTAATTAACATTGATGTTGAATTTGATTTTGCTATCTACCAATCTAAAAGCTACCAAAGGTTATTGTTGTTTAACGAAGGGTAAGCTTCGTTTACACTTGCAATTTTTATAATAAATCGTTTTGAAGTAACAATAAGTAAACATATTTCAAATCTGTAATACCAAATATGCAATACCAACTTGATATATCTTGTGCTAAGGATCGAAATTAAAACAAAATATTATAACTTTATGTAAAAGAATTGGCAAAAAGCATAATTTCGATGTCTTTTCTCTGAAGCAGTTAATTGAGATTTGAAACTAGATAAAGCAACGTTATTCAAAAGGTATTATGTATAAACCTTTATAAGATATTGGGACGTGTATCTTCCTTTTTTTTAAATTTTTATCACTCCTCAATTTTGGTATAAAAACTTATTTACGTATATGAGTAAGTATAATAATAATAAACATAAAAGAAACAGTACCTATGACTTTGTAGAAATTACCTCCAACTACACACTTGCAATTTGTTCATAAAATATAGCACCTAACAAGTGTCTTTTAAAATCTAAGAATACACTGCCGATGGGACTTTTTTGATAATACTGATAAAATCATTGATGAAACAAACGTACAAGCAAATTTAAGTCTTTAATAAAAAAGTGAAATTTGTTGAGTTAAGTAGGTTTTCTTATGATGCTAAATAGCCTAACCAGACGTCCAATGTCCTTGCTCATCCGTGTAACATTAGGGAGATAAGTCCTTGGAACATAGAAAGATAATTCCAATACTTATAAATGAATGTTTGACATTCGTTATAATTGTCACTACGTACGAGTATTGCATTTTTTAAAAAAAATCCTGTTTTTCTTTTCTCGTAGGAAAGAAAGAAATAAAACTGGGATTTGTTACTTACTAAGTACTTAAAGTACGTACGAAGTAAGAACGTATTGAAACTTTTAATATTTTTTTATGAAATAGTGTCTTCTTTGTTACTGTTTTCTTCACAACTTTAGGTAGTTTTTTGGTCCCTGTTAAATTTACCATTATTTGTGTATTTTCTAATGACTTGTGTTTTTTTAACAATTGATATCATTCATTGCTACTGGCATTTTTTTAGGAAGTAAGTTAATTATATTTAAGTATTGTATATGTTCCTATATACAATACTTCTATTAAATATTTTATATATACTGTTTATAAATATACTCTTTATAAATAAACCGAGCAGGAGTCCAATATAATCTCCATTCACGAAAAATGACGCTAGAATTAGGCTAAGGCTATTAAAGAAAAAGAAAGAAGATCGCAATGCTAGTCGAAAAAATAATGTTCATAGCTATGTAAAGTATTATTCTTACAAAATCTACTTAGCGGAATGCTTGACTGCAGACGACAAGTATCACGCTCAGTCTTCGGATATCAACATTTTTTAGGGTGAGGAACGCTTGGCTCCGAAACTCACGTTCACAAACAAAGTCCCTGGTACAGATAGGTAGTAGTCAACAAATAAGATACGATACACTCACATCAGTAATTAATGTCACCAAAACACCACTTCATATCCTGTTTGACGTTTGAAGATCTAAAGAACTTGGTAATAGGAATGAAACGATACGAATAGGTACACGATACTTTTCTCCGATAGTAGGTAAGTACAGTTTAGGATCGATACTTAAATGAAGTATCGAGTAGGTATCGGTTAAAAGTACTTACTCATTTCAGTAAATGTTATGGTTTTCGGAAATTAAAATAATGGATGTTTATCTTTTAACATTGAAAAAAAAAACGTTTATCGTAAATTGGAATTTCTAAACGCATGCTAGGTTTAGTTTTATGTAGTTAGCAGCCTTGGCAGTTGATAAGCTTGTTTGTCTATGCCCGAAAAAAGTTTAACTCGAAGACATTTACAAAATGTTGATTTTCTTGCTTTGTTGTTGATTTTTCAGTACCACGAAACGCAACGCGAAAGCAACACGTGTTGTACCTACTACTAGCGCTTATCCGCGACACTAATTGTCGGTAGTTACTCAAAAAATATTATTTTTATATTAGAATATTATTTGTACTTCTTAATAATGAGTACAAATACTTGTTACGGTTTTCAATCAAAATTTTCCAAAAAAGATACGATACTAGTCAGTATCGATACTGAGTAAGTATCGATACTTGACGACCGATACCAGTATCGAGTATAAGTATCGATACCCCAGTGGTATCGTTTCATCCCTACTTGGTAATATCACATTTTATAAAATATAAAATTTGCTAACTTCTAACTAGTAAACGAGTATCAAGAATTGTTTTGTACATAACAAACAAATAAAATTTGAAATAATGTTATGATAAAATAAATATAGTGTATACGCACCCTAACACAATGTCGGTAAATGTACCAGTTTATATCACGTTTTCCCTTTGATGTAGTCTAAAGAGGCTAAAGTAAAAATGTGAAATCTTTTTAGGCTTATGTCTAGTGTTGAGTGGGTTCACAAATGTCGCTAAAAGGCTGGACGTCATTGTTTATCCGGGCAACATTAGGCGGGTAACCGGACACGCGCTCTCTGAGTGCGCTACAAGTATCCGCTTTCAACTCATTACGGTTCGGACGTGGTGCGTGGGAGCTCAACCCCCCGAACCCATTCCACATCGTCTTTGTCCTTCAATCCCTCTTACAATCTTCGATCCAGTTTCAAATACCCATATGTCTTGTGAGCTGAGGATAGAGTAATAATTTAAAAACAATGGTGTTTATTAATTTTGTTTTGACATATCATTACTTTGGAATTTGATATATATCATTATTTTGGTAACTAATATTTTTTTAACCGATTTCATAAATAGGAGGTTCTTTGTTACGTGATATATCGCTTGTGTGGGCTAGCGGTCAGGCATCAGACTTGACTTCTTGAGGACCCTGGTTCGATCCCCGGGTGGGGCAACAAAATACCTTGTAAAATATATATTTTTTAAATTTTAAAACAACGCTTCCCGGGATTGGATACATGTCCAGTTGGCGATAGGCTTGCCCCCTATCAAATTATGGATTTAGTGTTTTTGGCTAGTCGTGAGTGCCCTGGTTGTGCCTCTGCTAAGGACTACGGGGATATGGGCGTGAAGACACTTTTTTGTTAAGATATATCAATAGCAAACCGATTTTGATTGTTTTCTTTTAGAAAGATAGGTCATGACTCGTGACCCCTATATGATCCCATATTAATTTTATCATGATCCGACGAATGTTTTTTTAGTTATACTTGGTAAAAGATAATTTCCGTTTATTTTGACGACATTCTTGTATTAAAGTGTAACTAAAAAACTACTTGTAGGATGTGGATAGGTACAACTTATATGTCCCATATTATGTCCCTTTTGGAACCCTTTGCTATATTTCGAACATAGAAATAACAAACACGTATTGAAATAATTGGAGTAGGTTTTTACAGTTTTACTGCGCTTAATTATTAGAATGTAATATCTGTATGCGACTTATTAAAAATATAAAGATGTACCTGAGTACTTTAGCTGTTCATATCTATATACTCCAGATCGTGTCATCGACTCACTGATGTTCTTTAAAACTTATTTGGAAGTAAGGACATGAAGTCCTAGAAAGCTGGAATGTGGTATTTAAGCTAATATTAGTAGGTACACACAAACAATGAAAAAGTTCTGAAACTTGAAACTTTCATACCCTGAGAGCATAAATTAGAGTATGGGAGTTTGAACATAATTAGACGTTTTTTTGAACCCTCATAACTTGGGTTTGGTTTACACCAGATAAACAAAATTTTGGGGTAGGTATGCTTTTTTTATTAGACTTATGGAACTTAACAAAGTTTTAATTGCACGGCTGTAATATTTTGGCATCCGCACTCAGAGACCTCAATTAACATTTAATCTATATTAATATTACAAACCTGAAGAGTTTCTTTGTTTTTTGCTTGATCGCGCTAATCTCGGGAACTACTTAGGAGCGTAGCACCAGCAAAGAACGCTTCAAAATCGGCGAATTTTTTCCTGTTGAGAGCTTTCGTTTTGTGCGCTGCGTAAACGGTAGTACTTACTCACCAATATAAACGAAGTCCCGAGTTAAAGTTAGTGTTAGCCCAAAGTTGTTATACCACGCGAAGTCGCTGGCAGAAGCTAGTTTGGCATAATTTTGTATGGTCATTATGTCATAATGTTGTATTGAAAATGTCGGTTTGGTGGCTGATAATAGATGTTCTAGATATCTGAAAACCCCTCTTTGGTCTATTCAATAAAACTTCAAAACCCTATTAGGTATTTACTTCAAGATCGCTAGTTCAAGAGTAAAAATGACATAAATCCAATTTTAAATTTCCAATTTACATGAAATCGAGATTCAAGAATAACCTGCAATGTCTTGATCGACGAGTTCAGGTTCAGCTTGAAGTACCTACTTTGATACTTTGATCAACACATCGGATTTCATCGGCATGTATTCCGCTGTTTATGTAATGTTTTCTTTACAACAGCGCTTCCCAGTCTTTTTCAGTCCACGGACCCTTAGGAAATCAAGCACAGTTTTCACGGACCGCCTTAGAATAAACAGTAAAAAACGGATAAGGTTTTTATTTAAGTTATTACTGATATATTACGGATCGCCTCCGTGGTCTAGTGGTGTGGTTCAGTTGTTGGACTTGAATGCATGAGGTCCCGGGTTCGAATCCCGGGTTGGGCAACAAAATGAAAATTGGGTTTTTCCAATTTTCTAATAAAAAAAATATTGCTCGGGATTGGACATGTGCCCGGTTGTCGATAGGCTTGCCACCTATCACATTGTGCGACTTAGTGTCTTCGGCTACTAGTCGGTGCCCTGGTTGTGCTTCTGCCTACCCTTTCTGAGATATGGGCATGAAGATGGTTACGGATACAAAAAACGCTTTTGTCTCTTTTTATAGATATAAATAGTGTTTTTTAGTATCGTGTTAGATCACATTTTTCTAATAAAACTGGTTTACTGATTTTTGATTTTGCATTTAATGAGCGATTTATGTATGTTCCAGAGAAAAGATCGCGGATCCTCATACATATACTCGCGGATCCCCAGCGGTCCACGGACCACAGGTTGGGAAACGTTGCTATACAACATACTGCAATATCAAATTAAGTAAAATAAGTTTGTAACAGCCACAACACAAAACAAATAAAGCTTGTTACACGGAACACAAAATACGATAAAGCAAGATTTATCTCAAATTAGCAGTAAAGAAGATTGCGGCCACATGTCAGGCGTAATCACAAATAAAGTGAAACTAGGAGGTATCTTAATCAAGTATCCATTCCCCGACTCAAAATGGTCGGAGCTGTCCGTTATGGGTGATTCCGTACGAAACTAGTAGCGGAGGTTGTTTGACCGTGCAATAACAGTTTCGACAAATTGAGTCCACTGACATTGATATTGCTACAAAACGGATGAGGAAGTTTTATACGTTTAATTAGTTTCTGTACCAAAACTCCATTTTTAAGCTCACTTTATTACTCATTTTATGACCTTTACCGTTAGTAATTATGTCGTATTCTCCAGAAACCCGACATCTACTTGTAATATTCGGAAGAATAACAATTTTTACATTCCCAGTATTTTCCGTCATACTCTACTTCTTGCTGCCCTGGAGCTTTAAGCTCGCTAGCACATCATCAGAAGGGTTACTCTTGAAACTCGATTTCATGCGAATTGGAAATTGGAATCGTTTATGTAATTTTAATTACTTTTGAACACAGTACTAATGAATTATTAATATTTAGTTACAATTAAATTAAACGAATCATATAAAAAAGTTTAGTATTTTCTAGTATGTAGCTAAATTTTATTGTTTCGCTAGTATTGTATTCAAGAGTACTTAAAATGATGAACTCGATTCCAATTTTCAATATCGCAAGAATCGAGCTTCACGAGTTACCCTACAGTTCTTACTAAAGACAGCGGGTATTTCTTCTACCAGATACTACAATATCTGTTCATTTGCTTTATTTTTTTAAGTGTTAATATAGCTAACAAGTACGAGGCACTCGTGGTGATAAGAGATAACCGTAGTCTATTTATTATTTAACCATATATGTTGTAGGTGCTTCGCTGTCTTGTGGCCGGGGTGTAAGGCCAATTGTGAAAGTATACCGGCTGCTCTAACCTCTTTACCGGAACATAACACTATTATTACGGTGGCAAGAATAAGTAAAGCGGTGGATCCCTACTCAGACTACCAAACCATAGGCAGACTACCGGACCAAAGGCAGTTGATATCTTCTACACAGGAGACCCGAAACACTACGGGGAAATTTACATTATTATTTGTTTTTTACTTTTACGTCTGTCTGTTTTATTTTACAACGGGGCAGCGCCAGTTGATTTGACCCAAACTTACATAAAGGATTTGTAGAGTACAGATTACTCCAGTTGGTACAGTTTTCCAAATTAAATGAACAAATATTTCATTCGAGTTTTCTATTAATATTTAAGAACAATATAACATAACCATGTTTGCACAAAGTAATAGGTAAGAGTAAAACAGTGGAAAAAAAACGATCAATGGATCCCTGTGGCTTTCGTCCAAGTGGCCCCTCCCCTAAATCCAGCCCTGCCCTTATGTTTAAAAGATTGTAGATCAGTATTAGCTTCAGCCACTTCACTTTATAAATTTGTTCAGTACCTAAAGGCATCAATATTTCCTCTGATGATCGCCTCTGTGGTCGAACGGTCCGGGTGTTGGACTTGACTGCACTGCTTGACTGACTCGGGTTCGAACCCAAGGTCGGCCAACAAAAAGAAAATTGGATTTTTCCAATTTTCTAATAAAAAAAAGGTTGGTCGGGATTGGAAACGTGCTCGGTTGGCGATAGGTTTGCCACCTATCACATTATAGGACTTAGTATCTTCGGCTAGTCGTGGGTGCCCTGGTTGTGCCTCTGCCTACCTCTTCGGGAATATGGGCGTGAAGATATTTCCGAAAAGCTGAAAATTGATTTGAAAGTTCTGCTAGAACCCAGAGGTGCGCCTGAGTCAAATGTTGAGTGTAGAGGCTTTCAAAATTATTTCATAAATATTTAACACCTCAAATTATTTAATAACAAAGCTAACAAAAGCTATTTCATATTTATAACACACAAATTGTATTTTTGAGCTCGAAATTAAGACTGTGGTTAAGGTATGGAATTGGCGGGAAGTTGCAGGGATGGCCTTTAGGGTCAACCGTTTTCCAGATCTTTTTAATTGAATGTTTGTTTAAGTTGATGTTTTAAGAAATGCAAAAAATAATTCCGATTTTTTTTCAATTTTTCAAAAATAAATACTAATTAAATTTCTTTAATTCCAGAAAATAGAAAATTCTGTTATTATTTGAAATCTCCAAGGAAGAAAATTGATTAAGTCATTTTGATTATTAATTTTTACTAAAAAAGTGCCAAAATAATAATTCATAACAAATTAATGAATTGAATTTCTTGAATTATCAATTAACCAAAAAAAAAAATATAAATTAATGGAATCAATTGCTGATATTGGGATATCTCGATAAGACTAAAAAAAAATTTATCACTTTCAAAATTTTGTAGCCCTAAAACATTTGCCGCCCTGGGCACTCGCCCCGTCTGCCCCTAGTGTAAATCCACCGCTGGTCTTACTTATAAAGTTGGCTGGATTTGGTTTTGTTTAGTCTGGTTTTGCACCTTATGTGAAAGACAGAAAGCAAAACGTAGAATATGAAGGATTCAGGTCTGACCCACATTTTAGTGGATAAAAGGTAAACTAGGGTGGCAGCTTTGGTCCGTTGGAATTTACTTTACAAATAAGTCATTTGCCGACAGTTATGCTCAACGGCCAATGCTAACTATTTGCTGCTGATGTCAAGCTGTCTCTAGCTCTTGAAACATATGATGATTGTCAAAAATTGCACAGGGACTTATGTTTAAAGATTGTATATCAGTATTTGCATCAGCCACTTCACTTTATAAATTTGTTCCGTACCTAAAGGCATCAATATTTTCGAAAAGCTGAAAATTGATTTGTAAGTTCTGCTAGAAACCAGAGGTGCGCCTGAGTCAAATGTTGAGTGTAGAGGCTTTCAAAATTATTTCATAAATATTTAACACCTCAAATTATTTAATATTTGAGGTGTCAATACATAAAAATCATATTCTTGATAATTTGATACAATTGGGTACATTTATTTTATAGATAAAATTAGCTACAGAATAGATGAAATGCCCATTTGCTACAAATATAATTATTTTAAAGTTAAAAATAGCTACGGAACAGATGAAATTATCATTTGCTACACATACATTTGTTTTAAAGAAAAAATATCTACAGAGTAGATGTAATGATCATTTGTTACAAATACATTTATTTTAAAGATAAAAATAACCACAGAATAGATAAAATGATCATTTGCTACAAATACATTTATTTTAAAGACAAAAATAGCAACAAAATAGATAAAATCATCATTTGCTACAAATACATTTATTTTAAAGATAAAAATAGCTACAGAATAGATAAAATGATCATTTGCAACATCGTTCCGAATTAAAAATATGGAAAATCGCGAGCGGGATGGTCGGAGCCGGCTTACCGACCGCAATAACATAACCGTTTGAACAAATTGTGGTTCACTAGGGCCGGGATTAGCCGCTTTATGGAACAATTCGCGTGGAGAATGTCAGTTTCAGCTTTGTGGTAATTGATATCAATGTCCCACTAGTACGGAATCGCTTGTTTTCAATTTCGTATAATATTATTGGATATTTCACGACAATGAAATAAATATATTGTGGATTTACAGACGAAGATTTATCCTATCTATGGTATTTTACTCATTAAAATGCTATTTTTTAACATTTTATGTACTTACCTACTAGATGAAAATGTTTCTCTTATATGTATATTTTGTACTTAGGGTTTAAACCTACCTATCCAATGCCGTGACTACGTCCATAATCGAGAGAAATCTATACATATAAAATAACAACAACCGAACAAAACTGTTAGAGTTACAGCGTTAACAGTTACGTATTGGTGAGCAGTGTCGTTTTATTGAGAAGACAACCACAAAAGATGGATTTTGGTGAATTCTACCCCTAAGGGGTGAAAAAGGGGTTCAAACTTTGTACGGAAGACCGTCATTTCTTAAGTCAGAAACACGAAACCTTATTTTTGGATTACATACTAAAAATGAGTAGATACGTATTTAAGTGTTTTTGGATATTCTACCCCTAAGGGGGTGAAGTAGAGGTTAAAACTTTGTATGAAATTCCTAATGAATGAGCTATAATCAGTAAATATATTAACTGCCACACGAGCAATAGCTTCGGAACAGCTAGTAATCAATAATCGTCTAGCATGATTAACATAATCATTAAAAACATTAAATAATTCGCGTTTATAACAGGTATTGGATTTTGGAGTTGATAAAGAATTTGTGAAAATGTATATTTTTTAAAGACGGAAATGTTTAGAAAAGTCTTATTGTAGTCATTTATTACACCATTCTGATTTATAAAAAAATAACTAAATAATTGAAACACCCCTGACACAAGAAATTCATTTCCCTTTAAACATTGAAAAATATCCAAGTATATTTGCAGACATTCAGTTAATCACCCCAATTTAACCCCCCACCACTTTTAAACGGCTCAACCGATTTTCATCAAACGTCAAAGAATACTCGCACATATGTTACTTTTAAGACAAAAAAAAAACTAAATTGAACACACTGCATCCGTTAGGGAGTTATGATGCCACAGACAGACACATATACAAACAGACACGTCAAACTTATAACACCCCACGTTTTTCGTCAGGGGTTAGAAACTATGGAAAATCGCGGCCGGGATAGTAGGAGACGGCTTACCGACCGCAATAACATAACAGTTTTAACCGTGTACGAGTATCACTAGGGCCGGGATTGGCCGCGTTAAGGAAAAATTGGGAGAATCTCAGTTTTAGCTTTGTGATTATTAATATCAATGTACCTACGGGATACCGTTAGTTTTTCTTTCGGATATAATTTTATTAGTCATTGCATTTCAATAAAAAACTAATACTCTGGTAATTAATGTAAGTATAATGACGCAAATCTATATATTAATACGCGATGCCAAAACTTTGGACCCCTTTTTACGAAAATTGCGTTGACGCAGGAGCATAAAATTTGGCACCCTTAAATTTTATGTGTAGGAGAAGTGTATAACGCAAATATTTTTCAATAACGATGCTTATAACGTACTTATAATCAATAAATAAAACATTACCCACACTACCATGCATTTGACACACAAAAACAAATACATTGATGATAACGATACAAGATCACAAATGGCGCACTATACAGTTTGGAAACAAAGTAGTTGGTCTTGGGATTGAAGATGGCGTTCTTATCAACGAGATATTAAAATTTGTTATGGTCGATTTTCGACAAATGGGCGATCACTACTTTATATAATTTAATTAATTTAATGTTAATTCGATGTCATTAAAGAATGCGCCTCTGTGGTCTAGCGGTCCAGGTATTGGACTTGACTTCATAAGGGCCCGGGTTCAATTCCCTGGTCGGGCAACAAAAAATAAAATGTAGTTTTTCCAATTTTCTAATAAAAAATGTTGCTCGTGATTAGATGTGTGCCTGGTTGGCGATAGGCCTGCCTCCTATCACATTGTGGGACTTAGTATCTTCGGTTAATTGTGAGTGCCCTGGTTGTGCCTCTACCTACCTCTTTGGGGATATATAGATACGTTATTCTCATGTTCGTAAACTCTAGGTATCGCTGCTTTATTAGATAATGTTTGAAAGTACCTAGAGAAAATAACGAGGTATCTTATCTTATAATAGGCTTTTTTAATTAATGCCAAGATTCTCGTTATTTTAATTTAAATTAGTTTTTTCTTGTGCTTACCGTTTTGAATAGTAAACAAAATGAATAGGCATCCCTAAGTAAAGTTTAATCCGTTTTTATTACAAAGAAAAGAAGTAATTACTCTACCCTTACCGTTCAGAGGGTTGGAAACTCGAGGTAAAAATTTCCATAGATTTATCATAACCAAATTAAGTTTATAATTAAAGGCACGAGTTTTGTATAGATGTAATTTAAATATGTAAATAATACTCGCCGTATTGCTTATTACAGCAAAAAATACTTTCCTAATTTCATTTTGTATCTTCTTAGCATAAACAAGAGTTTCTTAATTTACAACTGACTTTTGAATAGAAGGTTCTTGATTATGCTGAATGAAGGCTGTCTCTTTCTATTTTTATATCTATCTTTACCTTAGGTGTTGGTTACAGTTTAAGTTTTTGGTATAGACGATTAGGAAAAGTTTATAAATGGAAATGTTTATTTAAATTTAGAATGCAAAATTGTCGACTCCTAACCTTTTGACTAATAAACAAACCTTGAGGCTTACATAACAGTAAAATAAATACATAGATACACAATAGTGTATCTTTGAATTTTTTTAAGAAATAATAATACAAAATTAAATTAAAAATCTAAAAAACCCTGACACAAGAACTTAATTTCCCTTTGAAAAATAAAAACTTTGCTGAAATTCAGTTAATCACCCCACTTTTACCCCTTCAACTTTAAAACGGCTCAACCAATTTTCATCAAACATGTCTAAGAACACTAAATTACCTTTAATACAAAAACAACTAAATTGAAATCACTGCATGCGGTCGGAAGACACAGAAGCCACAGACAGACAAACACGTCAAAATTATAGCACCCCTCTTTTTGCGTCGGGGTTTAACAAACAAACCTTGAGGCTTGAATCACAGTAAAATAAACATATTCGTGTATCTTTGTATTTTTTAGGACAAAATAGTGATGATTCGCTGTGTAATGTTTGAAAATTATGCGATTAAACTAAATTATGTGACTAAACTAAATTATGTAACTACCTATTTACTTAAACTTTTTTGTACACCATATTAAAATTACCTGTATATATAAAAATGAATCCCCATTTCGCGTGGTCAATGAGCATACCCCCGCCAGTGCGTGCTCATTTTGCGTCTCCATATAAATCACGCCTGAACAACTATGACACATGTTTTTAGCACAAGCACAAACCCTAGAACGCACAGCGCAAGCCAAATCTTGGTGAAGTTGCAAAAACCGCGAAGTTCCCAACATATTAGTCATTCTAAAAAAAATTGCGCAAACCGCTAGCTGTGTGTTAACGTATTAATTATGCGTATTAGGTGTATACGTATTAGCGACAATTATAAAATATACGAAAAGACATGTGGGATTAAAAGCAAATGCAACACGAAAAAAGAAGGATTTTTTAGTGGATTTAGGCTTTCGTGTTTTTTTAAAATTTAGAAGATCGTCGCATAGCTGTAGACGACAAGGCTTTGCGTCTTAAAGGATACCAATTGAAGAGATGCGAAAGGAATATACCTAGTGTGGTGGAATTGTGAAAACCGCATTAGCAACATATTAGCCATTTAAAAAAAATGACAAGAAAAATGAAGATGAAAGCTAAATTGATAACGGAAGGTGTGTATATACTTTCGATGTCCTTGACGTCTAATTTTTTTCAGTATCAGATTAAACATAACACGTTAATATATATTTTAGATAGAGCGATTCAGGTGCCGTTTAATAACTAATTCCTACTTTTCAGCGATAATATTGAAATTACTCCTTGGTTATTTGTAGGTAGGTAGGTATACAGTAATACTAGCGGCCCGCCCCGGCTTCACACGGTTATGAAATATACATGTAAACCTTCCTCTTCAATCACTTTATCTACTAAAAAACCGTATCAAAATCCGTTGCGTAGTTTTAAAGAAAAGAAAGAAAGCGACTTTGTTTTATACTATGTAGTGATAGGTAGTGTATGGTAGATATGATATGGTAAAATTTATCGTAATAATTTTTGCTTAAATTGATAAGTGCTAGTCAACTAATAAATTAACTAATTTATATGTAAAAATATACAAATGCCGAAAATAAAAATTATTATTAATATGTTAATTAATCGAATATTTGCACACTACAATGTGGTAGAATCAACATTCTACCACATTGTAGTGTGCAAATATTTAATACCAACCCCCAACCTTAACACTTAATTCATTACACTTATTTCATTGGACGTCAACAAGTCAAGTGGGCCCGATGGTATCCCTCCGGTTGTTCTCAAAGTGTGTGCTCCTGAGCTGGCACCGGTTTTAACGCGACTCTTCCGGCTCTCCTATTCGTCAGGCATTGTACCGAATTCATGGAAGACCGCTTTAGTACACCCGATCCCTAAAAAAGGTAACCGCTCGGATCCGTCCAATTACCGACCTATAGCTATTACTTCCTT
>NJDD01003857.1:85298-163311 GCA_002245505.1 Calephelis nemesis | reverse complement strand
GTACTGATTATCTAACCGCAACCGCCGGCTAAGTTTACAGGCGATTATTTCAACCGCGGCGGCTGCGAGACCGCAAAAGTTACCAGTCTCATGAGTTTTGAAATAAAATCGAGAAAACTGCGACCGCTGCGGGTAAAAATCGCTCCGTGAGTTCTGTTTATTGTAAACGACAAAAATTTGTCCATCCGATGTCGCTGCTCACAACTATCACAAGCTACGAGGGACTGACAACTGAAAAGTCAGGACATTTTCAGTTCTGTGTATAATATTTCTAAGCCAAGTATCATATTTTTAACACTTCACTCTTAGCATCAATATCTATGCTTTTTAATCCTTACCTTCTCCCGTTCAGTTCCGCTCTCCCGTATAATAACCCGAAATAACTTAAGAAAGTTACAAACATATAATTGGTTGTACAGAATATATGTTATAGAAATGTAGATTGAAGTTTTTTATTGGTTTGGGCCCTTTTCCGATTTTAGTTCTCAATTAGGGTAGTTACATGTGACAGTATCCTCTCGGTCTATTCCACCAATTGTGGGAATAGTATCATCCCATTCTTCTTTTTTTATTCAGATTACACGCCATCTGCAAAACTTTACAATAAAGCTCTGGAATGAAACAATAGACATTACAAGCGTAAATAGTACATCGCATTATCGCTTAATCTGCGAGTAAAATCAATTTAAACTAGTAAGGCAAAATGGACTTGCCCAAGAGTCCCTAAAAGGCTCGAAGGCGGCCTCCCTGTTGCCCGTCTAGTTCGCTTGTGCCCGTTTATAAACGGTTTTATTGCTTTCGGAGCAACCGAACATTATTAAACTTTTCCAATTTCGATTTATCACGTAGCTGTCGGAATTTAATACCGCCCTACCTTCGACGGAGGCGATCGCCCGCCGCGTGATTACAATACACGTCGTTAATAATACGAGTTGAGGCGAGGCGGGGTTGAGGAGCTAGTTGCGGTGTTGCCAGTTTTTAATGTCAGCCTAATAAAAAAAGGGTCATCTAATTAGGCTTTTCAGCAGGACTAACACCCGTATTTAAAAACGGCTATTTATGAAAAAACACTGTGCGAAGTCCGACATTTAGCTGTGTTTCTAACGTCAAGCCATCCACTTTATGAACAATGCTCAGATCTGATATTGAATAAATAAACTAACTATTGTTCATGAATTGGATGACTACGTTTTCATTACTTAGCCAAGTAAGCTTCTTGAATGTAATGGGTGTAAGATGCGCACGTAGAGTCGCTGTCTTATGTCCAACGTCAGTCTAATGTCGGTGTGTCTGTTATAATGAAGACACCCCTCTTCTTCTTCTTTTATAAGTGGAATATGAAAGAAACTGACTATTAGAATACGTGATAGGAACGTAACCCAGATTGAGTTTGTATCACATGGATGATAATTTTCTTTTTCATATAAAAATACGACAATCAAGCACACATACCTACTTATTTCCTGATGACAAGACACACAGGCCGCACAAGATATATTCATCAAAGTTTGTGATGTCACGCTATTGCACTGAACTGGAACATGACAAAGGCTGACACTAAAGTAGCAGGTCTGAGGAAAGCAATAATGATTAGAGCCCTGAATAGTATTTGATCTGTAATGATTATGAGTTGTTGATTATCGCCTCTGTGGTCTAGCGGTCTGGGTGTTGGACTTGACTGCATGAGGTCTCGGGTTCGAATCCCGGGTCGGCCAACAAAAAGAAAATTGGATTTTTCCAATTTTCTAATAAAATAATGTTGGTCAGGATTGGAAATGTGCCCGGTTGGCGATAGGCTTTCCACCTATCACATTATGGGACTAATGCCCGATTTCACCAAGAGCCCCTTTATTTTAGGGGACTTTTAACGTATTTTAGGGGACTGTTTTATATGGAAACAGTAACGTAAGTAGCGTTAAAAGGTCCCCTAAAGTATAGGGGCTCTTGGTGAAATCGGCCATAAGTGTCTTCGGCTAGTCGTGGGTGCCCTGGTAGTGCTTCTGCCTACCTCTTCGGGGATATGGGCGTGAAGATACTTTTTCTGATCTGTGATGATTTGTACCAAAACACTTCTGATAGATGCTTGCTTCTTACTAACAGCTTGACAGGAAAGCAATTTTCCCCGTTTTGATAAGGGGTTCATTGCAGAATACTTAGACCATCTGCCTTCCTGCTAGGTAGCTCGTAAAAGGCAAGCATAGGCTTACCGTCACTAACCGTGACATATGACTAGGTGGTAGAGTTTCGCAGCGACTCACCCGGATTAGTACCACCGCCTTACCTATTCCTGCCACCATAACGCCATGACGTGTTCCGGTTCGGAGGGTAAGGTAACCGGCAAACTTACTTTTGCTCGAGACCTAACATCCTGACCTCAGGTTGGCAACTCACTCTTACCAACTTTGGTGTCTCTAGGTGGCAGGAATTTCTTACCATCAGGAAATCTGTCTGCTAGTTTGCCTTCCAGTATCATAAAAAAATACCTCCTTTAAAGAAACCGGCACCAAAAATGATGATTAAAAGGCACAGTAGTTGAAGATTTTATATTTTAGATGAGAGGAAACAATTATAAAATGTGTTATTTTTATGTAAACACTTTGAATGATTCAAATAAACATATTCAATAACCCACAGAGAACTCATACTCAACTCTCATACACACACACGTGTGGGTCGTTTGCATCGGCGATTGAAAACTGAAACACTGTTTGCGGAAGCGTACTTGTTGATCGTAGCAGCAACGGTATCCGCTGAACCAACTGGTACACATTTGTAAAAATTGTTTATTAATAGCTAGCGGCTCGGCCCGGCTTCACATCATAATCATCATTAGCCGGAGGATGTCCACTGCTGGACATAGGCCTCCCCCAAAGAGATCCACAAGTTACGGTTACGCTTTTATCCAGCAACTCCACGCGATATTGACCAGGTCATCAGTTCACCGGGTGGGAGGTCGTCCAACACTACGTCCTCCGTTGCGGGGCCGCCACTCGAGAACCTTCTTCCCCGGCTTTACACGGTTATGAAATATACATGTAAACCTTCCTCTTCAATCACTTTATCTATTAAAAAAATGGGACTGTGAAGTGAAAACTTGAATGTTAACGTTGTGCATTTTTGATATTTTAGAATGGTTAGGGAATAATTTTGCACGAATTGCTTTAATTATCAGTATGAAAGTACAATCATTTATGCACAAATATTATTTTCATATCAATAATCCGCGTTTAGCTTGACAAAAACTCCCTAAATTAAGACTACGTGACCGCTAGGAGCGTCGTCATATTATCTGTACATCGGACATTGCTCGTCTACACATAAATCTTATTTTCAAGATGGAACAAATAGAGCAATGTCTGTTGATATTATACGTATCTGCTACCTGTGAGAATATAATTTTAGGTATATTGCGGCGTTTTACCCATTGCGCATCCTTTACCCTTCGGAAATATCTAAGCAATACAAAAACAGCAATGAATCTACGTCTATTTTTTAGATCTCGCGTCGTCTTATTCGCGCATACGCACTGCGCCGTCTTACGTTCTGACGATCTGATGCGAGTTTAGAAGTTTTTACCCGCTAAAACCCGCCGCTAAAGAAGTTTTCACTTCAAAAAAACCGCATCAAAATCCGTTGCATAGTTAAGCATACAAAGGGACATAGGGACAGAGGAAGCGACTTTGTTTTATACTTTGTGATGATTAATAGCAATGTAAGAGCCTCATTCACATGACATTAAAGGAGCTTCATATAAAAATCCTATATAACGTAGAGCGGGTGTATTATGATAGCCAATTTCATAACAAAATGAAGTCTCATATCAGCACGGGTTAAAATTATGAAGCTAAAACTGAATGTTATTGAAAACGTGACTTACATTTATATGGGTCATGTTAAGCAAAATTTTATAGACGGATACAGACCAAAGATAAGATTATTAAAATTCTAACATAGGCGGGTTTGTTATGAAAAAGCTGCAAGAAATTACGTGTATTTGTTTGCTAAAATATTATGTTAAAGGTTAACCGCGATATCGTAAAAAAAAATGAAATGAAAATTATTTATTTGCGGAATATGTGTGTTTAAAAGTTGTTACAAAGATATTTAACATGTTCTACCAGTTGTGCAAATATTTTACTATTAAATATTTATATAAATTGTAACATTTAAATCACAGTACTTATTTATACTTTTAAAAGATGTTTTATTTATTTATATGTTTGATAAGTTTCATAATTTATTACAAATCATTTCAAAGGTACATTAATTTCAATCCTATCTACTGTACACTACCATCGTTTCCAACCCTAGCCAGTCAGGAGAAGAAACGGCAAAACAAACTCGTAGGTATGTTTTATTTCTTTACCGCATCTAAATTGAGAGGAAAGAATAGTGCGAATTTTGTTAACGAGGAAGTCAAATGCAACTGACATATTATATTTTTAACCGATTCAGAAAAGGAGGTGATCTATAATTCATAGGTGTGTATTTCGTTTATCACGCAATTACTCGACAAAAAATTACTAAATTTAAATTTTAAAGAAAATAAAAGAGATTTATTTCCTCAAGATATGAAAAGTGGTTTTTAAGTTATCTTTAACAAAATGCATATTTAATTGAATCTAGATGGTTGTGGTTTTTTTATGATAATGGAAGCAGATGGAATTTCTGATGGTAAGAAATTCACGCCGCCTAGGGATGTCAGGCCTCGAGCAAAAGTCAGTTTACGGCTACTTTACCCTCCAAACCGGAACACGTCAACGGCAAGCATTGGACGTTAGGTTGGCAAGAATAGATAAGACGGTGGTACCAATCCGGGCGAGTCGCTTCGAAACTCTATCACCTAGTAGGACGCCACGGTATTAGTGACGGTAAGCCTATGCTCGCCTTTTACGAGCTGCCTGGCAGGAAGGCTGATGGTCTATTCTGCTAAGGAGCCCGGACCAACACGGGCAGGGAGAGGTAATGAAATTGAAGTCAATTTTTTTACAGTTTTTACTGCACTTTATGTTATTTATGGTAAATAAGCAGAATAATTTGTATTTACATCTTTTTCAATTCTTTTTTCTTTTATTCCCCACCATCACGTATTGGTGGTGTTGGTATAGAGCAAGCTGAAATTACTGGTGAGGTTTATATGTCCGGCATAACAACGGAAAGGCTGTTCTCACGTTTTAAATTTGTTTAATTATTCCGCGGGAACTCATACAGGGATTTGGATGAGAAGTAGCCAGTGTTCTTCTGTAAGGTCTTACAAAAAAGCAGACGGATTTCTTGATGGTAGAAATTCACGCGGCTTAGAGACACCAAAGGTGGTAATAGTGCGTTGCCAACCTGAGACCGGGATGTTAGGCCTCAAGCAAAAGTCATTTTACCGGCTACCTGAACCTGGCTCACTGAACCGGAACACGTCATGACGTTATGGCGGCAGGAATAGATAAGGCGGTGGTACCAACCCGGCTAAGTCGCTGGGAAACTCTACTACCTAGTCATATGTCACGGTGTGAGTGACGGTAAACCTATGCTCGCCTTTTGCGAGCTGCCTGGCAGAAAGGCAGATGGCCTATTCTGCAAAGAAGACCAACACTCACACACGCGCATGTTGCAATGTTAATTATTAAGACCAATAGATGACTTATAGAAAGTTCTTACTACCAATCATGGTAAAAGATGTTACTGATCTTTGAATAAGTTAATCGTCTACTACGTACGCACTACAAACAGAAACATAGCGATGACGAGAATACTTTGTGGCGACAGGAATATTTGACTACCTAGTAAAATGAAGGTCTCTTACGAACTTTGCCCACGACTTTTTTATTTACAGCCTATCGGTGAAGTTGTAAGCGCCAGTTGTAGGTTGTGAGCGGTTGTTGCCGATCTCAGAAGCGCTGCCACCCAGTCTCATTTTTTGACTATTATCATATCGTTCGTCTTTTAGAATAGATCGCAAGGCTCGAACTCATGCCACAATTGGGGTAGCGGGTAGTGGTCTCCGTTTTTAGCGTATACCGAGGTCAGTTACGATGCCGTCTACGTACAAAACAAAACCTTGATGAAGTTAACGTGAATTAAGGCTCGAGACTATTTACGTATGTCTGTGATCTAGCGGTTCAGTTGTTGGACTTGACTGCATGAGGTCCTGGGTTCGGATCCTGGGTTGGGCAACAAAAAAATATTGGGTTTTTCGATTATTTCGGATATCGATATTCCGATTTTCTACTAAAATAATGTTGCTCGGGACTGGACATGTGCCCGTTGGCAATAGGCTTGCCACTTATCACATTGTGGGTCTTAGTGTCTTCGGCTAGTCGTGGGTGCTCTGGTTATGCCT
This sequence comes from Calephelis nemesis, assembly GCA_002245505.1. NCBI lineage: Eukaryota > Metazoa > Arthropoda > Insecta > Lepidoptera > Riodinidae > Calephelis > Calephelis nemesis. The sequence continues at coordinate 156,977 of NJDD01003857.1, read as the reverse complement.
CTGCCTAGTCCTTCGGAGATATTTGCAAGAAGATGCTTACTACTCGTATACATGAATTAAGCGTAACTCTTTAATTCATATGAGCTACATATGAATTAAAGAGTAACTGAGGTGTGCGAAACTATTGACGCCGTATACTTGAACTGGCCTGTAGCAGTGCGTACTTATCTCCACAGCCCTAATTAAGCCATGGTATATATCATATAATCCACTAGCAAATATTAATATGAAGTCTTACTGAGGTAGCGGTGATTGGTTACGCCTGTTAACAGAGAGAACGCAACGCGCAACACTTACAAAGACCAAACGCATATGAAGTCTACTGGAGTATTTGTATTCTTGACTGAGGTAAGAGCGGTGCTCGCGGTCGTCAGTGTACAGCGGCAAGTGGCGATGCAATCTACTCACATTCATATGGCCAATCAAGCATCGACCCGCCGCCACCCGCTTGCTGTACCTCCACCCCAGCCAGGGCCGGATCTCTATTATTTGTTGGTTTTAAGGTTTGTATGTTATCACGAGGTGTATGTAAATTTACTGCTTTCTTGTCGAACAGCTCGTAAAAAGCGAGGACAGTGTTTGTGTCGAGGTGATAGTCATGTTCAATTAGTATTTTTGCATTAACAATGTTTGCCATCATAACTGCATGCCATCGACCACACATGCTGCATGCTCTGTATATTTTGCCAGTGGACATACTCAATCAATCAAATCCTCAGATAGGCCGCTTCTTTGATATCTATAGGCAACATGTTTTTCTTATTAATGGGAAAGATGTTCTGAATGTCTACCTTGAAATTCCATACAAAAATGAAAAAAAATAAGAATTGATAATATTATGGCTAAAACTTTTTACAAACTACTTGTTGTAATAAAGTTCATTAAATTTAATTTTAGTTGTAAAGAAAGACAATTTGACATTTCATACTAAAAGTGTGGGTATTCTGAATTTAAATTTCTTATACCAGGCACAGACCAAACCAATAACAGCTTTTTTCGATGATAATATACAGGATATAACATCTTACGCCATTAGGGCTATTTTTGGCCAGTTATACATTGGCCGGGTCTAATGTTAGCTCGTATTAAACGTTTCGCTTCTTAAAATGCATATAGTGATTATCCAAAGACGAAATACATTTACTTGTACCTATCATATTTTACGCAAATAAACGATTGATTAATTGATTGAATATCAACTACTATAAAACCAACAATTATCATTTTTGTATTTTTTTGGGAAAACTAGCTTCTGTCCGCGACTCTGTCCGCGCGGATGTCGGTCTTCGCGTGATAAAACTGAAAAATTAAGATTTATTTTTTTTCTATGTCTTTTTCCAGGATAAATAGTATCCCATTTTATGCCCAGGATAATAAGGTATAAGTATACCAAGTTTCATCGAAATCGAACCGTTAGTTTTTACGTGAAGCCTGAAGATATAGACAGCCAGACAAATTTTTTTTAATTACATATTTGGGTTTGGTATCGATCCAGTAAAAATATATAGCAGGGGATATATTTTTTCAATATTTTCAATGTACAGAATTGACCCTTCTACAGATTTATTATATGTATAAATGATTAAATCACCCATTTGTTTTGTATATAAATAAGTATATAATAAATTCAAAAGTTGTACCTAAATGTTTGACTAAATAATAGTTAAAAAAAGTATTACCCATCTCGTTCATTGTAATAGTCACAATTCATTAATAATGAGTTTATCTTTTACCTGTTTAAAAAATAGCTTTTTCTGTCATAAACAATCAATCAATTCTTGTGATTTTTATTTGCTAAATCTTCTAAGTGACATTCATTCAATTTGAACAAATCCGGCCCTGTACCCAGAGCTCACGTACGACCGCTCGTAAGTTCAATGGAGGTGTTGATTAAAAATATTTCCCATGTGCGGGCGGATAAGACCCAATTGGGCTGGCAATCAGCCGCCCGCACCCTCCGCGACCAACCACCGCTAATCATGCGCGCTACTTCCCTCTTATTGCATTCATACTTTGATTATGTGTACCTTATACCTTCCTTATCAAAATATTGTTTGTTTTCATTATAATATAGGTACGTTGTTCTTAGTTCCGTATTGGAACAACAAGGAACAAGCAATAGGATAAAGATGTTAAGATAAAAACCATAATAACCTTATTGCATCAATTTAAATTATTATAATGTTCATATTTAATCGTCTATGTTAAAGTCCGGTGAAGTTGTAATAATGCGAGGGTGGCAACACATTAGCCATTCAAAAAAACCAGTCTGTTTGATCTCATTGTTTTATTCCGTAAACATTTTGTGAGAAGTTTGTAGTCAAGTGTAATTGAAAAAAATTGTGTGTGTACTTATGTACACGCGTTAGAAGTTATACTTCTTCGGCGTAATAAGATAAAAATCTTTTTAAAAATTTAATCTTTTGCCTTATTTTACATTTGTAGACAAAATGACACTAACCATAGAATATCTGTCTGAATAATATGACCCTTTTGCAAAGGTCTAAAATAAATAAAAACTCTTTAATGGTTGTTTATGTCGATTAAAAAAAATGTGTGCGTGTACTAGCGTACACTCGTAAGAAGTGAAGAAGTGAAACTTCTTTATGACGTTATTATTCAAAAAATAATTAACTATATGCAACTTTACAGAAATTGGGTAAATAAGTTTATTGCCAATCCCTACTCCGCTGGGGAAAGTATACTTCGAATTGTGCGTGGTAGGAATAAGAAAAAATGTGACGCGTGACGAAAAAATGCTACACTAAATTTTTTTCCAACCCCGATAAAGAAGTTTCACTTCAAATAAGTATATTTTGTAACTTAAAATTATCCGGACACACTGTGTAACACAATACGTTTATTTATAAGAAAAGAAAATTTTGCACACGCTGTAAATATATATGGGCATGTGTTTAAATAACTTGCAATTCGCTTTAAACATAGTTAGAAAAGGGCATGGGAGCTCAGGACGCCAGCGAAATGTTTTAAATCGCCAAAACTTTTCGGTTTGCACAAAGCATGCCAACGAGTGGCAAAAACAATGGAGTTCCTTTTATGGCAACCATCTAATTGGTGGGTAACACAACTATTGTTCAATAACAACTGCATCAAAATTCAGCCTACGAATCAAATAATTATATTTTTTATTTCAAGAATCTTTTTAAACTTAATGGCGTTCTTTTGAGAATATTTAACTTAGGCAAGGATTTGCTTTTTTAAAAATATTTTGAAGATTATGTTGAATTAAGATAAGTAAAATTACAAGTAATTTGTGAAAAGGCAATGGTTGATTCAATTATAATATGATAGCCAATGACATTAAATATAACGCAAAAATTGCTTCTCTGTTACGCTTTCACATCTGAACCATAAGACGGATTTGAATAAAAATTGATATGTATATACAGGGTTACTTTGAAAGGTTTTAACAAATTTTTAATAAAAAAGGGTAAAGGCTTAAATGGTAATGCCTTTTAAATATTATTGCTAAATTGTAATATTCTCTTTAATATAGACATAGATTTTAAATAGTCTGCTTATTGTCGCGCTTTGTTGTACCTAGTACGAGACATGAAGTCACCAGCCTGCGAATGCAACTGCGGTCGGTGGGAACCAGTTTTAGGGTTTGTTAACGTTATAATGATACATTACAACGATTAAAAAATATCTTTACGTCCATATCCCCGAAGGGGTAGGCAGAGACACAACCAGGGCACCCACGACTAACCGAAGACACTAAGTCCCACAATGTGATAGGTGGCAAGTCTATCGCCAACGGGGCACATATCAAATCCCGAGCAACATTTTTCTAGAAAATTGGAGATACTACATTTTCTTTCTGTTGCCCGACCCGGGATTTGAACCCGGGTCCTCATGAAGTCAAGTACAACACTTGGCTAAACCACAGAGGCGATATAACTATTATGTCTTGTATTTTGTATATTATGATGAATGTTACAAATTAATTTTGTTTTTAAATTTTAGTTTTTTCATAGATCGAAAGTGTTATCGATTCCGAACATTTTCCCAAAATTTGGCTGGTGCTTTAAATGTAACCCTGTATATTTAGCCGAATTCTAACACAGATGACCTAAAATCCTCCTGCAAAGTGCTTTAAAGTTGGACGAAAGTTTGTACTAAAATGATCTTGAAGTGAACTTAACACGACTTAATTATTCTACGCTGACAAAGTCTGGGGAAACAGCTAGTTACGTTCTAGAAAGGAGTACTTGATTTGAGTTACGGAGTGCGTTAATAAAATTGCCATAGAATGAACACACTAAGCGATAAAAAAACATCATCCGCGTCCATAAATGTTTCATCATTATGGTTATCACGAACTATTATAGATTCATAATATTAAGTGGAAACGATACATCAAATTCTATAGATAAAGCAAAAACTGATCCAGAAAATGATTGCGGGTATAGAGCACTGATTAAAACAAAAATTTCTTGAAAGAAAGACACTGCACCGGCTGAGAAATGTCGGGATATTTTTTCTGGGAAATGAATTGGTTTAAAAACACGCGCACGTCCAGCGTATGCCCATGAATGTGCCGGTTGCTGTCTTTTTGCGCGCCACTCTGTCTAACGAGACAATACTTGGAAATGCCAGTGAAATCTTATGATTGAAAAGAAATTGAAAATGTATTAACAAGATAGCATTGTGGAATAAAAATAAAGTAGTAAATACCTTCACGCCACAATCATTTACCATGAAGATTGAGACAAGTGGATTTTATTGAACACGGTACGTGAGGTTTTTTTATTATGTTTTGTGTTTTTTTGGCTTGGGGTGTGATGACCTGATCGCCCGCTGGTAGTTACTGGATTAAGTATCTCTAGTGCTGTCACTTATAACAAGGGGTTACATTTTGTTCAAGGTACTGGAAGACAAACAAGCAGACGGATTTCCTGATCATTAGAAATTTAGGCTGCCTAAAGACACCACAGGTGGTAATGGTGCGTTGCCAACCTGAGGCAAAATTGTAAGGTATCGAACAAAGTAAGTATAGGTACCAGCTACCTTATAGTCCTAACCGGAACACGTCAACGACAACCACTGATGTTATGGCGGCAGGAATAGATAAGGCGGTGGAACCAATCCGGGCGAGTCGGAGTGGCGATCGGCTCTATCAGTACCTATTTTTCTTTAGGGGTTGCTCCCAACCCCCTATTTATAGCACCACAGGGTATAAGTAAGCTATTCTTGCTGCCAAAGCGTCAGAGATGTTTTCCGTTATTGACATGTTCCTCGCTGGATTGTAGGCTTGCAGACGTACCTTAAGATGAAGGATGGCGATGCACTAGTATAACGTCTATGCTGTCGATAAGTAACTATTATCTCTTACATTCAGAAGAGTCGCATGTTTGTACCCTATCTTATAACATAAAAGAAACTACACCATATTTTCTAATTAAGCAGGAATATGACATATCAGTAGGAGTTGTTCTCTATTTAAAGCATATTCCGTCTTTTTTTAACACATTTTTTTATTGAACATGGCCCAAAATTGAATTCTCACCCAATAACATGATGCCACGTCATTGTAGTGTAGCTCATCATTGGTTAGATGATATTTTAGTAAATGGTGATGATTCTACTGTTCACAAACTAAACTTATGTTATATGCATGCTATCTTTTTCAAATGAAACAAAAACAAAAGAGATGTCACATTTTAGACATGTCAGATTAGTCCGGAGTTTTAATCAACGTTTTCCGATCCGTCGTGTACGGACTAGGTAATCTGACAGCAATAAACATATTTTTTTTCTGTTACTTGTGTTGAAAGAAGAGAGCGATAAATTAAAATAAGTTTAGTGGATGCAAAACAAAATTGCCACAAATGTTTAATTAAAAAGGCGTCTCAATATTTTGTGGTAGGACAAATAACGTACCTATTAGCTCATATGAACGCACACATAAGGTTCTTCTTTTCTTGCTTAAGCCTAGATATATATTGCACATAGTCACATTAAAGTATCTTCACGCCCATATCCCCGAAGAGGTAGGCACGTAGAGAAGAGGCAGGTAGAGAGGCACAACCAGGGCACCCACGACTAGCCGAAGATACTAAGTCCCATAATGTGATAGGTGGCGAGCCTATCGCCAACCGTCACGTTTCCAATCCCGACCAACATTTTTTTAGCCTAATTGGAAAAATCCAATTTTCTTTTTGTTGGCCGACCCAGGATTCGAACCCGAGACCTCATGCAGTCAAGTCTAACACCCGGACCGCTCGACCACAGAGGCTATCATAGTCACATTATTAGATGTTTTATTTATTTATTAGCTATCAAGTATTCTATGACAAAACCTTATTGTTAATTTTGTCTTCAAAACCTACAAAATAACGAAGTATTTTAAATTAACTTTAGTTATTTAAGATACCTAAAATAAATTATTGAACAATTACGTTACATTTGTTTAACTACATTGACAGTGGGATGTGAGACTTAAGCTTTTATAAATATGTCCATATGACTATCTTCACGCCCATATCCTCGAAGATAGGCAGAGGTACAAACAGAGCATCCACGACTATCCAAAGACACTAAGTCTCACAATTTATAGGTCTGGCCTGGTTGGCGAAAACCAGGCACATATCCAATCTTGGCAAACTCATTTTTACGATGGAACTTGAGACCTTCATGAAGTCAAGTCCAATACTCAACGGTTAGTCCGCTAGAAGCGATCCTAAAACACTAACAAAACCAAATTTGTAAATAAAATATTTTCTAAATCTATGATACATACAAGATACATGAGGGCTATTACTTTTTTTTAGTTTGTCCGTTCAGTTTTCACGCAAAAACTGTTGAACGGATTTTTACCAAGAGTGTTACAGTTGTAGCTTACCACGAACCACACAATATTTCTTTTACCACAAGTTTACCATAAGTTAAAGAACGTATTTATGAAGTCGCAGGCAATATCTAGTTAAAAATAAAGTCAGATAAAAGTACCTACTTGTACACATAAGCCTACAAGTATCTACGAAGACTATAGTTATGTAAATGTTAGTTGTGAAATAACAGACAACTTTTCTTAAAAATCGGTCCTGTGGATTGTTAAAGACAGACTAAACAAATAAGAAAATACAGTTTATTTTTGTTACAACTATCACTTATGGGTAGCGCCCACTCTTGACGGCGCGGAGCATGTCGGGTCGGGGCGCATCGTATTGCAAAGCATACTGAGGCGGGCCGGGCCGCATCGCATTGTCGGGTTTTGTTACTCAGTAACAAAGAGTAGAGCAAAAAATACAGAGACGGCTCGACGTTAAAATAGTCAAGTATGGAAAGTGGAGGCTCTAATAATTGTCTTACGAAACTTTAGTGTTAAAATGCTATTTTTTCTTTAGTATTATTAATAGTGATATCGTGACTTTTGGTCACTGTAGGCCGCATCGGGAAATGCGCGCGGGGCCCTTCGCGGAAATCCGCCGCGGAAATATCAGCGTCGATGCGCGCCGGCTCCATGGGCATTGCTCCATATAAGATGTATGAAAGCAATCTAGGCGTATTATTGCGCTGCGAGGCGTCCCGTTTCGACCCGTCCAAATGGGCGCTATCCTTTAAGTACTTGGTAGTTGTTTTTATATAAACATCCTTAGAAAATCTTGCACACCTGCTCTAGCTGCTTACCGTATTCAACCTAGAAATGTAGTAATACCTTTTAAATTGATTCAATTAGAAAACGTTACAACTTGCATCTGACGTTACTGTTAGATATGTTAATTGGTTTCAATTAAGTTAGTTTAAAGTTAAACTTCGAAGTGTTGTTGGAGCAGACCAAATGAGCAGTAAAATTAAATGACATTGTATAACAAACTTGCTAAGTAATTATATTCTTTATCAATAACTTAATTGGTATAAAAGATTAATGTTAAAGTATAAGTTCGCAAGGAGCGTATTTATATCAAGAATTAGTGGTGATTTTGTTGCTCACCCACTAATGGTTAATTTTAAGTTATCCCTATCTTCTTTCAATTATAGATACTAATGATAAAGAAAAAAATATTTGATTATTATTAACATATATGTATCTAACTTTAATTATAGTTATGGCGATTAAATTTGTTCTGGTTATCTATTTCATTTCTATGTCTTAATATCGTTGATAAACACCCATTACACAAGAATATAAGTTTCTTACTTTCGGGTTACATATAATAAAAAGAGAAGAGATAATAAAAATATATAAGGTACTTTTATACATTTTAAAAGTTACATGTTATCCATACCTTCACATTAATCCTTATCCAAATAAGTTATTTCATATTCAAGTCTGTTTCAATATCTTTAGATTACTATTTGAATTATTCAAATCAAACAATTTCAATCTAAATAAAATATACTAGAAAATTATCTGATGCGGACGCCGCGCGGTCGCCGCTAGAGTTTAAGAGTATAGTTCACTAAAAACTCTCCCCAGCTTCGGAGATTAAGAGATTAGCAACAAATTAGTCATTCAAAAAAAAATAAAATATTCAAGAGGAAAGATTTAATTGTTTGTTAGTTTGTATTTAGTAGACTTCGAAATTACAGGACCGATTCGAAAAATTATTTTCCATTAGAAGTTGACAATATCACTAATAAACATAGGTTAATTTATCTAGAAAAAATAGAAATGTGTACACCCATGCGAAGCCGAGAGACAGGCTGCTTGTAATAAATAAAGGGACAAAATACGTTTAATATCATCTATAAACTTATGTTAAATTAGTTTAAAGATGATATTTTCTAAAGACTTTTATTCTATTGCTCGGAAAATGTTGATTAAAAATGAGTTGACATGTTCTAATGTGACATGATTAAAACCGTTCCATCCCTTTTTTTTCATTTCATTTAATTTTCATTTACTTTTTTTATGTGATAAGAGAGCAAAGAAGCACTCTCATGATGATAAAAGACAACCGTGGCCGAGCCTTTAGGCTTCTTAGATATTCAAAAGCCGTCCTGTGGTAGGGATATTAGGCCTAATTTGCAATGTTTTAATTAATTATCGATGTCATGTAGTCAGCATTGACAAGTAATCGTAACATTAGCAATTTCCAACAACCCCTACAAAACTTATCCGTAATAAAGCTGAGAAACATCTCGATTATTTAATCTTTCAAACGAAAAAAATTGCGACGAAATAGGTCCGCCTGTTTATGAGTTACCATGTCATAGACGCATCAAACTTATAATACCTCTCTTTTTCAATAGGTTGTTAACTATGTTGTGCAAATAAATGTCTAATTGCTACTTCATAACTTAACTGAATAGCATACGTCATTGTGGTAAGAATTGACACTAATCCTACTAATAATAGAAATGCAAAGTATGTGTGTTTGTTTGTTACTCCTTCACGAAAAAACTGCTGGGCCGATTTTCATGAAATTTGGCAAACTCGTAGAGGATAGCTTTGATTCACAAATATGATAGTTATTATCCTGAAAAAATGTTCTTGTGTCACTATTAAACATGCGGGCAACGCCGCGGGCAACAACTAGTGTTATAAATAATAAAGTGTATTAGTGTGTTTGTCTGCTTTCTTGTTGTAATGAAGCTATATTTTTTGCGTGCGGGATAGGAGGTTGAAGTGACATGAGCAACTTTTTATCCAGCTATCTTAACGAGTTCCAGCTGAAGATACGAACGTTTGATAAGCGAGCTAATTTACCTAATTGATGATATAAGCAAAAGCTTGTTTTCAGACATACTGAAAAACTATGGACTAATAAGCGAAATACGAATGTCGAAAACTATGAATTTATAAGAGAAATAAAATAAAATAGCCGACAAGAAATTCCAGTTAGGAGTACAGTATCATTTTTAATAAGTACAATTACAATACACATACCATTATATCGTCGGTATTATAATATATATAAACCTATTAAATATTATAAATGCGAAAGTTTGTATGTTTGTTACTCCTTCACACAAAAACTTCTAAACCGATTTTCTTTGGCACGCACATAGAGTAAATTGGATTAACACTTAAGATAGTTTTTATAACAACAAATGTTCCTGTCGAACCATTAACTACGCGGGCAATACCGCAGGCATTTCTAGGCGACTGGACAGATTTTGATGAAATTTTTTGTGTGTGTTTAAGGGAATTCGAGAATGGTTCAGATTCACAATTTGGTCTCTTGGAAAATATTTTTTAATTAATTTTTTAATAATAAATAGTGGTTGATTTTGGAATATTTCACGTTGGATCCGACAGACTACGCTACTATCGAAGCATTAATGTCAAGCTAGTACCTTACAAACTTATTGTAATTGTGCAAAAAAAGTGTGATTGTGCAGATAAATAAAACAATAATTATTGCTTCAAAGTAAACACATTTTGTTGTTGTACAAAATACTTGCTGAGCTGACTGACATTTTTCTGTATTAACTTTGTAATTTTTTTCATATGAAGCTTCTCAGCTGACAATAACTAACATGTCAAATAATTACCAAATTTGGTCCATCCGTTCAGGGGTAATGAGATGACCAAAGGAAATGGGGATTCACTTTACTTCACTTTTTTTTTTATAACATTGGAAGGCAATCAAGCAGACGGATTTCCTGATGGTAAGAAATTCTCGCCGCTTAGAGACACCAAAGGTGGTACCTCTGTTTGGCAACGCACCATTGCCAACCAGAGGCCGGGATGTTAGGCCTCGAGCAAAAGTAAGTTAACCGGCTACCTTACCCTCCGAACCGGAACACGTCATGACGTTATGGCGGTAGGAATAGGTAAGGCGGTGGTACCAATCTGGATGAGACGCTGCGAAACTCTACCACCTAGTCAGATGTCACGGTGTTAGTGAAGCCTATGCTCGCCTTTTACGAGCTGCCTGGCAGGAAGGCAGATGGTCTATTCTACAAAGGAGCCCGGACCAACACGGGAAAAACGAGACAAACGGATAACTGAGTCACCTGATGACAAGTAATCACCGTCTGCCACGGATATTAACACTAAGAAAGGACTCCTTCTTAAGGAGCATGTTCTTTCTTGAAGATTCCGTTGCGGAATACCGTCGTCGGTAGATGGCTCTACAAAGCAGTTGTACGACGTAAGAAATGTTTTCTGGCAGAGGATCATGGCAATCGCAACTCTTCAAAATCAGATTACTGTAATTTTTTACACTATAATTTCGTTATGCCGTAACTTGAAACAAAGTTATCGATTTCAGTTATCTTTTTTTGACCGTCTCTTGAAAAGAGGAGATTGACTCTTAAAAAGAGGAACCTATCAATCCGACTGAATGCATTTTTTCTGTGTTTGTTAGCCGATTGCTTGCTTTTAACGCTTGAAAATTAATTTTAACGCTTCCAATTTGGATAGGTAGGTCATAATTCCGACATCGGAAATATAAATCTAAAATAAATAGTGTTTTTTGAGTTATGATTATAATGGCTTATTTTTTCCTCTAGGTTGACGACATCATCAAAATAGTTTTATTTTTACTGAACTTAAATCTATCCTAATTCAAAGTTTTTTTAAAGTCAAACTGCGGCTTTCGGGAAGTAATTCTTATTAAATTTTATCAGCCAGGCCGATGTTCTTCATTTTCAACAACTGTATCATTGAGTATTTTTAAAAAAAACATTCTTTTAGTATAGGCAAAAATTATCTTCCCCTATTCTTCTACTATTATGCTGGTGAAGTCGTATAACAACTGGTCTTTACCTAGTAAATAGTGATCTATTAGTTTGTCTCGATAGACTAACTCGAGTAAGTACATTCCTTCTATTAAGGATCCATATGCGCTAAAATACGTCAGCAGTATAATGTTTTTTTCATACAAAGCAATCATGGATCTTGGTGCCAAAAATACACAAGATTAACATGAATATGCTTTAAAAGTCTAGTGTTTCCAAAACACGATTCATTTCATTTTGCTCGATAGAAAAAAATCAAAAAGTTAACCCTTTTTTGAAAGCAAAACCCAACTGTCTACTTCAATTATTATGAAAATATCGACACCATATTTAACATAAACATAGGTAAGTACTATACCTAAAAGTAAAGTGTTTCAGTTTTTATACTTTTTTCAAATTACATTTATTATGTCAAAAATAGTGATTTGTCGCTTGAGACGTTTACTGCGCAATATTTCATAGTAATCATGGAACGGGGGAGCGCGATGATTGGCTCTTCTGGCTGACTAAGTATGGGGCCTTAATAAGGTAAATAAAATTAAAATAAATTTTTAGTTGAGTAACGTTTATCGTGACTAATCTGGTCGCAGTGCTATGTCGGGCCCTAACTGCTTCTCGCTCCCATTCAAGGTATGAGCACCTTAGAAGTGTTTAAATCGCGTTGCTGATTATTTCTTCACCCAACAATTTCCTGGATCGTGTGTAACCGGACTAACTACATTGTGTGTACTTTTTATGTAGATACAAATATGGTCAATGAATTGTTTAATAGTTGTAGCCCGTTGCTGCAACTGTGCTTAAGGTATTCCTTTTAACGTAAACGTGTACGTATTTCTATATAGTTGGTACGTATCGTCATGGTTGGTATAAGTATTTAAGGGTAATGGACGATACTATGTTTGATATTTTCAATCGTCGGCTCTTGGTAAAACTTCCAAGTATTCATATTTTTAAATGAAAAAGCACTTATTTATTAAATGAAGAATTTATTACGCGCTTATGACAGCATCGTCAGGGCTAGAACTTAAACTAGTAGGAGTAGGAGGAGTAGTAGTTTAAGTTTTAGCTCAGATGATGCTGTTATAAGCGAAACCGGTAGGCTACTTATAAAATAATAAATTATAAGTGACACGTAAAACAGTACAAGTGTTTCTTCATTTACACATATGAACATTTGGAAGTTTTACCAAGCGCCGACGATGGAATGAATACTATGTATTAAACATTTATGTTTTTTATTTTATTTTTATGGTATTGGAAAACAAACAAGTGGGCGGATTTTCTGATGGTAAGAAATTTATGCCGCCTAGAGACACCAAAGGTGTTTGTGATGCGTTACCAAACGGAGGCCGGGTTGTTAGGCTTTGAGCAAAAGTATGTTTACCGGCTACCATATCCTCCAAACCGAAACACATCAGCGGCAAGCACTGACGTTAAAGCAGCAGGAATAGGTAAGGCGGCGATTAATCGCAAGTATGTGTAAATGGCTGGACTGATTTAATAAAAAAAAAATATTGGTAGGTCAAATATCCGACCAAATGAGACTTACATACCTATTGGAACATTGAAAAATCAAAATGAAAATATCCAGAATAGAGGCAGCAACACATAGTTTGTTTTACTTATTAAAACTAGGTATTGCCCTGAATTTTATCGATGTATTATAGTTTTTTGGCCTCACATCGGTTAAATAAAATATTAATGTCTTCACATCCGTATCTCCGAAGATATTTACATAGGTATGGACAGCCAGGGCACCCACAACTAGTCCTAAAATAGTAGCAAATTTATGTGTTTACATTGTTTTTTATTATTAATAGGAATTATTAATAGGAAATATATGAAAACGCACTTTCTGTTTGTTACCCGACCTGAGAGTCCGAAGGGACCTCATTAAGTCAAGTCCGAGACCAGACCACTAGACCATTAAGACGACACCTATTGAGAAATCGGGATGAAGAGCTTTTGTCCTTCTTGTTTAAGACTAAGTTTCTGACGGCATAAATAAGTACTAGCTAGCTCTATATATGATAAATGCATATTTGAGAATAAGTTTATAATAGTAAGCTATAATTACATTTATTTAATTTATTAATATAAAAATAATAGACATGATAAAATAACAGATTTCCACACTTTCTTTTTATGTGGTTGATATTGGAAGGAAAACAAGCAGACAGATTTCACGAAGTCTAGAGTCTGCAAAGGTGGTAATGGTGCGTTGTCAACCTGAGGCCGGGATGTTAGGCCTCGAGCAAACGTAAATTTACTGGCTTCCTTATTTACCCTCTGATTGGGTTGGTGACATTCCTACACCATATAAATAATGTTGCTTTAAAACACTATTATAGTATCTACTCGACCTTCATGGAGTACAGTAGAATTTTGCTGCTGATGCTTACGGTTACGAAGCGAAATGTACGTTGAGTTTTTAGTAGTATATTATTTACACTATTGTTGGTGATAACAAATCAGTTTAGTGGTGTGTGATGTCTGGATATATTTGAGGGTTTTTGGATTCCGGCAAGTCCAATTCATTCATTCATTTTACCTGTTTTGTCACGCCATTGCACGTTACAATTTTTGGCGAAAAGCTGCAAATTAAATAATTTTATTTGGATTTAAGTACGGATTTCCTCAAAGTAATGTCTTCTTCTATCAACCATTACATTACTACTAGTGGTCGCCCATTGGTCGAAATTCGACCACAACAAATTTTAATATCTTGTTGATAAGAACGCCATCTACATTTCTCAATACCAACTACTTTGTTTCCAAACTTTTTAGTGTGCCATCTGCGATCTTTTATCGTTATCATCAATATATTTGTTTGTGTGTGTCAAATGCATGGTAGTGTGGGTAATGTTTTATTTATTGATTAAATGTACTTTATAAGCATCATTATTGAAAAATTTTAGCGTTCTGCACTTCTCCTACGATAAGTGTGCCAAATTTTATGTTCCGTCCTTCCGTCCGTGTAATTTGCGTAAAAAGGGGTCCAAAGTTTTGGCATCACGTATACATACAGATAAAACACATTTTCATTAAATATTTCAGTTTTAATATTTGCATTGGTACAAGTTATATCGAGAGTGTTGTTTATACTAGGTAAGCTGTACGCCAGTGCTCTATAAATCGGAATCGTAAAATTGTGAGCTAAGTGCTAGCAAAGTGCTCTAATGTAGGTATGACTACACGATAACTTGTATCTCGGGGCAATCTCGTTAATGGATCTTACTTTTTTTCTTCTACACATTTACGAACCGCTAAGTGTATGGAAATTCTCATCAACGTAATTAGTTTGGAGTGTTATAGATATTGCTATTTAAATATTCCTGATAAATACTATGTTGTTGAATGCCTTTTTGATCATGTTGAAAAATTTGAAATATTAATAACTTGTATATATGTATATTCAAGTTCACATTTAAAATAGATTGAATTACGTAGATCTATACAAAGATTCTTGTAATGCGTCTATATTATTCTAAAAACTACCAACGGATCGAATTTTGTATCCAGACCCATTAGTAAAGACGAAACGAGAAAAGGCAGACCTTAACCAATCGAAAGTTCATTTTTTTTTAGGAAAAGTCAACAACCATTTGGCTCCCTTGATGGTAAGAGATCACTGTTGACAATAGACACATTAAATATTACAGGTGCATCGCTATCCTATAACCGGAGTGTTTGGTCTAATGTGCAAGTCCATCGGCTATCCTACCCTCCGGACCTTCGCCTTTATGGCGCTAGGTTTACCTAGGTATCGCCATACCTCGATCGCTATCCGGGAAGTGCTTCGAAGCACTCTACTACGAGTGGAATTGTAGCATAATAATACACTTGGAGTTTTGGCGCCATCGAAAAAAAAGATGGTCGGGGTTTTTTATAATTATTGAATTTCGTGTTTATATTGAGTGAAATTAGTCAATTTTGGTTCAGTGAAAGTGCACAAATGAAATAATCATGAAGAAATTAGCGTATCGTGTATTTCCTCGTTGCTGCCAAATCTCACTACATGAGCTTGAGTAATGAGGCCACCGCTTTACTCAAGACCCGACATGACTTTTTTAGACGACTTGTGACTAATTTTGACTAATAAATAATTGATTTTGACTAATAAACCCGATTTAGGTAAATCGGTTAACTTGATGCAAATTTTTGCTTGACTAATGGCAAAATACTAACCTGAAAACCTAAAGAAAGAAAGAAAGAAAGAGTACTATATTGGTAAATTTGATTGACGATAAAAATAATGGTATTAGCCTCATTAACGAAGCCGCGGGTAATGTTTAGTTAGAAAATAGTGCATGCTGCAGGCTATAACAACCAGTTTAAGCAGATATTTAAATAACCTTGTAAAATTTTATAGAATTTTGCAAGTTATTTCTAAATAATTATTATAATTACTAATAGGTATATTATCTTCACGACACAATGTTGCTCTAGCTCTATTCTAGTCGGTATGTTAACACTACTCCCGCCTTGGCTAGAATTTAGGGATGGCAACGATGACATATCGATTTTTAATATCTAATAGTTACTAACTTTGTAAAAAGAAAGTTAAAAAAAATTGTGATGTTTTGTTTAAGTTACTATTTGTTTTTCGTAATGTTTATAGTCTATTGCACACTTTGCATGTAGTCTATGTTGAAAATTTGATGCTAAAATCAGCCTGATTTGCCAGTAGTTACATTTGGCAATATGTTCTGTACAAGATGTAGACAGCATATTCAAATACATCATGTGCTATTTTTTCAATCATTAAGTCAAGATTTTCTAAACAAAATTGTAACTTGATGTCAAATTAAAAGATAGTTGTCGCGTTTGCGTACATTTATAAGAGTAGGTATTTTTAATTGAAGTGGCAAATAACCAATCGCAAATACACTTAGTACAAACATAAAAAAATGAGATGAAAAACAGTGCCACGTTACCGTAAAGAGAGTATGGTAGCCGACAGATTTGCACATTGGGCCTAAAACCCTGGGTACAAGATATCGAGCCTCCTACAAAAAACATATATGTTGTATACAGGCCTCGATGATTTATCATATGTTTGTTTTCTAATAGTACCTAATTGCTGATAGCTGTCTGTATACGCGTTTTTAAAAAGAAATATTCGGTATGTTATTTTTGCTTTGTCTCATTAAATATTTTATCCCATGCTTTTTTCTAACCTAGCCTGTTTGAATTATCGTCTACTGACTTATTTAACTGTAATACACGAATAGGTAATACTTGTAATATGCTCATACACACTATTTTTTTAATTTTTAAAAGCCTGTAAAAATGAGCGATTTCTGCTAATATCAGAATAAAATCAATTTAAGCAAACATAAACTAAATATCGTCGTATTGTAAAAACTAAAAATCGATGTACCATTCCCATCACTACGGGGATAGATCGGCCGAGTGAGTTAATTAACTGCGAGCGTGTAAGGCGACGCTCACGGCTGCACTAATTGCGCGATTATTCCTCCGCGACGCCTAACTGGTGGATGAAATTTAATTAAAGTTTTGTTGTTCAAATAGATTTAATTAAAGTAATGTTGTTGCGAGTGGCGTGCCGACGCCGGGCGGCTCAATCCGCGTGAGTGCTGCGCAACTTTTCTAATTCATTACTTCTGAAAGCGTTCCCGTGACGCCGAGCACTCTTAATAATTTGTATTGTATAGTTGTAGTCGCTTTACTGAAAGACCAACTTAACTGAATGCTATATTTATTGCGGGCTCATATTCTCAAGAAAATTAATTATTAACTAGTGGTCGCCCGTTGGTCGAAATTCCATAATAAATTTGAAAATCTTGTTGATAAGAACGCAATCTTCATTTCTCAATACCAACTAGGTTCTTTTTTTTAACTACTTTGTTTCCTGAATAGTTAGTGCGCCTTCTGTGATCTTTTATCGTTATCATCAACATATTTATTTGTGTGTGTCAAATGAAGGGTAGTGTGGGTAATGTTTTATTTATTGATTTAATGTACTTTATAAGCATTATTATTAAAAAATATTAGCGTTCTGCACTTTACCTACACATAAGCTATAAGTGTGCCAAATTTTATGCTCCTACGTCCGCAATTTTCACAAAAAGGGTCCAAAGTTTTGGCATCACGTATTGTTAGGTACATAGATTAATCACTTTAATTTGTTAAAACGACACTGTTAATTATCTATGATTTATTAACATTAATTAACCAAATGATTCAATTTTGTACATTATTTTAATAACCTTTAGTAACTTGTTCGCTTAGCGGTCTGGCGTCGGACTTGACTTCTTGAGATCCCGGTTTCGATCCCACTAGGGCTACTTTTGAATCTACTGCTATATTTATTGCAGGCTCTGAAGAAAATTTATTATTGAATAAGAATTTGAATTTGTTATAACGATTCTGTTAATTATCTATTATTTATTAAGGTTAATTAACAAAACGATTAAATTTTTGTACATGATTTTATTGTTTTAGTTACTTGTTCGCCTCTGTGGTCTAGCGGTCCGGCGTCAGACTTGACTTCTTAGGATCCCGGTTTCGAATTAGAAATTAAAATCCTATATGCCATTTTAGGTACTTTTCAACACAGTACTAGCGGATTATTAACATTATGTTACAAATAAATTCGACTGATCCGGTAAAATAATTTATTGTTTTTTATTACCTAAAAGTTAACGTTTCGCCTGTAATGTGTTAAGAGTATAATTTCCAATATTACATGCGTCGAGCTTTGAATGTAATTCTACAGGTCGGGTAACAAAAAAAGAAAGAAAATGTGTGTTTTCAATTTTCTAATAAAAATAACATTGTCCTGTATTGGATGTGTGCCCGGTTGGTGATAGGGTTGCCATCTATCACATTATGGGACTGAGTGGATATGGGTGAGGATAAGTGCCTATTAATAACTTGTTAAAGATAAATAAGATTTAATACAAATAAGGTATTTCAACAAATGATTAACATTAGATAAAATAGCATTCGTTTGTAGGTAGATATTATACAAAGATGTTTATATCTTATAATACTTAGCATTGCGTAATATTTCATGTAGTTTTTTAACTGCTATAAGGAATAAGTTGAAAAATTATAAAGGCAAGTACCATAACAATGTAAGTATTTAAATATTTTACCGGATGACGGATAGATACTAACAAATTGTCACATATTAATTTTACATTATAATATTATTACGGGACTAGTTGAATTAGATCCATCAAGGGCTACATCTTCCATCACTTCTGACTGATTTGACTAAAATATACCCTTGGGATAGGTAGATACCTGACCGTTCTCGAGATATCCGAATTTGTTTGTTTTTTATATAATTTTCTTGTTTTTCTGCTATTAGATTAGATATTTTGAAATGTGTTGGTCTTATAATTAATTTATTGAATTTTTCATTATGAATAAAATGCTTTATGACCTCAATAGCCAAAAGTGGTTTGTTCCACATTCGTCCTACAAACGGTACTTTTAGGACCTTTTGTAATGTAGGACGAAACAGGAAAGATTTTGAATGTGAGGCGAATAAGGAAATTTATGGAATTTGGGACGAAAGGCTAAGGAGAATGCGGAACAAACCCCAAAAGTGATCAGTAGGTACCTAACTAAACAGGTCGTCGATGACGGTCTAAAGTGAAAAAAGTTAATTTAAAATTAGAAAGCTTATTTTTCTTTAAAGAATATCTAAAAAACATTATGCCACTTTTGCAGATATGTTTAATAAGAGCTACCTTTTTTGTATTAATAATGATAGATAGATAATAAAACTGATCATTTTAGGCTGTTCAGATCATTAATCATTTTATCTTACTTATGAAAATTCAATAATAATAATTATAAAACCGACACATTTCAAGTAATCTTATAGTCGAAAAACGGCACATTTGATAAAAAACGAACAAATTCGAATACCTTGAAAACGGTTAGGTTTAGGATAGGGTATTTATTAGTGTAATCAGTCAGAAATCATGGAAGCTATACACTCTTAACGGATCTAGGTCGACTTACCCTATAACCCTGTATATCTCTTTAAATTACGAAATTGTAGATTGTACAGTTTAGTTATTATCTATACGAACATTTATGTCTGTAGCGTTGGAGTAACGGGATAAAATACCCAATGACAAATGCATTTCGTAATTAATTTTACATTTTAGCCTCGGGGATGCCTTAGCCTTTGATGTTGCAGGTGTAATATCCATGGAATTTATGAATACTTTTTACTAAATAAAAAGTACTAAAAAAGCAAAGTACTAGCTAATTGAAATGAATTTTAGGTTCATTAAAAATGAAATATAATACACTCAAACAGCCCATTATTTATAATTACTTAAGATTGACACGCAAATTTTATAAATGTATCCAATTAGGAACTTTTATGTAGGTTTTGCTTTTAAGTTTTAGCTGTTTATGAAATGCTTGTGGTAATTCTGCTGTTCACAAACTAAACTTATTTTAGACACATGTTATTTTTTTCAAATGAAACAAAAACAGAAGAAATGGAACGTTTTAGACATGTCAGATTAGTCCGAACATGTCAAATTGTGATGTTTTTAAGCAACGTTTTAAGAATGATAGATTAAACATCTATAGAAATGACGTGTAGGTACAGTCTAATTGGACAGCACTAAAAGTATTTCTCTCTTTCTGTTTTTTCGTTGAAAGTAGACAACAATAACTTAAAATTAGTTTATTGAGTGCGCAACAAAATTACCACCACTGTCATAATTATGAATGCAGGCTATTGGTAAATACATTGTTACGAAGCTCACCTGTATATGATGTATTTCAAATAGATTTATCTATATATGTGAAAATTAATCCCTATTTTGCGTGGTCATCGGATCACGTCTAAACGGATGGACCAATTTTGCTAATTCCTTGATGTTGTATGGGTTATTGTTAGAAGAAGGATCATATGAAGAGAAAAACAGAAAAAAACAATAGCTCCATTTTTTCCATAAATAAACTGTTAGATACTAATTTCAAGCAATAGAAAGTTCACCCGCACGGCTAGTCTATATGTATAAAAAAATCCCCGTTTCGCGTGGTCACCGCATAACGCTTGAACGGATTGACTAGTTTTGCTAATTCATTTTTTGTTGTGTTAGTTATTATTAGGAAAAGGTTCCTATGAAAAGAAAAGCCGGAAAAGTTGCAGAGAACATGGAAAAAACAATCTTTTTACGATACGATATACGAGTTCCCCGGGTCAACTAGTACTTTTAAAAGACAGATTATATTTAGCCCGGAGAAAACAGAAATATGCAGAAGGAAATGTATTTCATAATTCACAGTTTATCCGTGCAAGTCGCGAACGACAGAGTTATTAATAAAATTGTCAATTAGGAAGGTTTTGAGACCTTTTGAAAGTAGGAAATATTTATCTATCCTAAAATAACGATTGTACTAACGATCCGAGGCGGCCGTAAGCGACAAACGATGTTCGCGTCAATTACTGCTAATGGAAAACTTAAATTATGATAAAAGCGAACGGACGGAGGAGGCTGCGTGTCCATATCGATTCGGTAATGATGCGCTCGTTTGGTCTTAACGCTGAGCAAACTCATGTGCTGAGAGGCCGACCAACTAATTGATGTTTGGTGTTCTGATACCTCTTTAACTCTTAAGAGATATAATTTAAGGGTTCGTGTATGCTAAAATACGTCAGCAGTATAATGTTTTTTCATGCAAAGCAATCACGGATCTTGGTGACAAAAATACACAAGATTAACATGAATATGCTTTATAAGAATTTGATGAATCGTATTTTTTCCAAAATACGATTCATTTCACTTTGACCGATAGAAAAAAAACCTAAAAGTTAATCCTTTTTTGAAAGCAAAACCCAACTGTCTCCTTCAATTATGAAAATATCGACACCATATTAACATAAAACTTAGATAAGTACTATACCTAAAAGATAAGTGTTTCAGTTTTTATACTTTTTTTTAAATTACTTTTATGTCAAAAATATTGATTTGTCGCTTAAGACATTTACTTTAGAGCGCAATATTTCATAGTAATCATGGAACGGGGTAGTGCGGCGATTGGCTCTTCT
Source organism: Calephelis nemesis (assembly GCA_002245505.1). Classification (NCBI taxonomy): domain Eukaryota; kingdom Metazoa; phylum Arthropoda; class Insecta; order Lepidoptera; family Riodinidae; genus Calephelis; species Calephelis nemesis. The sequence continues at coordinate 135,265 of NJDD01003857.1, read as the reverse complement.
GGCTAAGTGTGGAGCCTTAAGAGATATAATTTAATCGCCGTAAAACTTCTTCTATTTCCCATGTATGCCGTCGAGGTGTAACATGAAAAAAGTAACTCAAAATTTATAAAGGACCACCACAGGGTCATCATCTTACTTAAAAAAACGACAATTTGCACTCCGGGAGTGCCGGCTAAGGTAAAAACTTGAATATTAACGTTGTGCATTTTTGATATTTTGGAATGGTTGGGGAATAGTTTTGCACGAACTGCTTTAATTATCAGTATGAAAGTACTGTCATTTATGTGGTAGAATACAATATTCATTTATTGCGCTATCGTACACAAACATGAAAACAATAATATTTGCGCAAGCAACCTGTGCCGTCTTACGAATTTTCGATCAAGTCAAGTTTAGAAGTTTTTACCCATTCTAAAAAAAGTGCGCAACTCCGCTAAAGAACTTTTTCCTTCAAAAATAATTCTTTTCGTTATGGGCCGAAAAATCACATTGATTTGTGAGCTTCCGTCATCCGAAAGTCGATTAAAATATTGAAGTGTTTGCAATAATATTGTAAAACTGACTGCTATTTACGGCTTCTTCCGTTTATTACAATTAGCTTACTCGGGGAGTGATGGAGGTTAGAAAAACCTTTAAACGTAAATTATTAGCTCACTACAAAATTTCGTTGCAGTTTATGCAGGCGTCGAGTTGAAAAAATATTTGTCTGTGGTTGAGATGTTATGGAATAACAAGTATACATCCGACCAGTTAAATATCGCGAGTTTTTCGCATTTGTATAATTAGAATACGATGTCACAATTCGATTTGATGTCAATTTCAACTATTCTTACATACATATTTTCACGCCAAATCCCTTACATGGTAGGTAGAGACTATCGAGTGCCAGACCTCACGATGCTGACAAACCTGTCTTGCTTCCTTCACAATTATTACCCTTTTTATACAAACACGCCGGTTTCGGACACTCTTGAGTCTCAAAAAAGGGCCAACCTTCGAAGAGGTTGTGTCAAGCACCACCCTCGGATAGTATCCGATTGATCTGATCGTGAAATGTCAGCCTTGGTCTTCCCGGGTACCTACGTCCATCCACATTCGCATTGTATATCTGCTTTGTCAATCTTTCATCTGTCATTCTTTCCACATGACCGAACCAGCGGAGCATGACCTTTTGCATTTTAACACCAACACTTTCTTTCAGTCCCACTTTTTCTCGGATCTCACTGTTACGAATGCAATCAGCGAGCGTTACACCACAGATTTTCCGTAGTGCTCTCATTTCGACCGCATTTATCCTACTTTCATGCTCTTTTTGACAACTCTCGCTTCCATACAATAGAGTTGGGACTATTCTTGATTCTGTTAAGGTCAGCTGCTAATTAATTATGTTTTAGACCGTATATCTAAAAATGTAGGGAGATCCACGATTAGTCGAAAGCAGTCCTTTCGACATTATTAATAACCTCCTGGTTACTGCAAAAATACTGCTAACAGTTAATGAAAGAGAAGCGCGAAAAAAAGTATAAATCTGGAAGAAAAGTTGGTAAACAATCTAGAGAGATCTTCCAAAAGGGAAGAAGTCTCGGAGTTTTACAAAATTTCATTTATAAGTCAGTGAATTAAAATATTGTTTAACGTGTTTATTAATAAGGGACAGAGTCTGAGTGTTTAGATATCAATAAAACTAAATTACTTAAATTTTCCTAGTGTTGCTCCGGGCTCCTTTGCAGAATTGAGCATAGGCTTACCGTCACTATCACGGTAACCCCGTGACATCAGACTAGGTGGTAGAGTTTCGCAGCAACTCATCCGGATTGGTACCAAGCGTTACTTACTCCTGCTGCCATTACGTCATGACGTGTTCCGGTTTGTAGGGTAAAGTAGCCGGTAAACTTACTTTTGCTCGGGCCCGGCCTCAGGTTGGCAACACACCCTTATCACCTTTAGTGTCTCTAGGCGGCGTGAAATTCGTACCATCAGGAAATCCGTTACTAGATCGTTATTAGATTACCATAACTTTTTCTTTTCTGAAGCCCTAACTTAGTTTTTAAATTACTTAAATTATCTCCTTCACCCTAAGGTTGTCTGGCAGAGATCGCTCTGAAGCGAAAAGACCGCCTTTGTGCACCTAAGTTAAATATTATTATAAGTAAAAGAGTGTGTATTATTTTGTAAATTCTGTTGCATAATAAAGTGTAGTCATTCATTCATTCAAATTCGTCTGTTTGTTTGCCTTCCAATATCATAAAAAACGTGTTTATTATAAGAGACAGAGTCTGAGTGTTAGGATATCAAATAAAATAAATTAAATAAATGTTAAAACTCTCCAGCTATGCCTCTTTTGTTCAAGAACTTAATGAACGCGAAAATGTAAATGTTAATTTTCTTAATGAGATAGGAAAATGACGGGAGTGTGGAATTACGGGGCTGGGTACAGAATCTTTCTCAAGCAAATTAATTCATTAAAAGACCTATATAAACGCTTTCGTTTTATATCTTTATATCGCCTCTGTGGTCTATTGGTAGTACCATTTTCAAAAAAAGTGAAGTCTTGACGTTGGATGTCCGGGACCGGTTACTTTATACGAGTATGTGTTTTTTTTTTCATCTTCTACTATAAGTACCCGGATAAGTACCCGGTTTGCCACCTTTAGCTAATCGTGGGGGGCTTGGTTGCAACTTTGCCTAAATCTTCGGAGATACGGGCGTAAAGATACTGCATTTTTTAGTTTACCCCGTGTTGGTCCGGGCTATTGCAGAATAGACCATCTGCCTTTCTTACCAGGCAGCTCGTAAAAGGCGAGCATAAGCTTATCATCACTAACACCGTGACATCTGACTAGTTGGTAGAGTTTCGCAGCGACTCGCCCGGATTGGTACCACCGCCTTACCTATTCCTGCTGCCATAACGTCATGACGTGTTCCGGTTCGGAGGGTAAGGTAGCCGGTAAAGATACTTCCTGCCTAACATCCTGACCTCAGGGTGGCAACGCACCATTACCATCTTTGGTGTCTCTACGCGGCGTGAATTTCTTGCCATCAGGAAATCCGTCTGCTTGTTTGCCTTCCTATAATATATATTATACATATTTATATACCTATTGGAAGGAGTTTCAGACTAAGTACATGTAAAGCAGTAACATAGTTATTTTTTCAAGAACCTTTTTCTTTGACTGTAATTTCTTTTCAAGGAAGTATGTTATTACATATATCAAAATAGTGTAGGTGGTAAAGTGCTGTGCACCACGTCAACTGGCCTAGTAACACCGACTTATATATTCTTACCCCTGTGGCGACAGTATTCACCATTGTCATGTTCCAGACTGAAGGGTAAGATAGCCGTTACATTTGCACAAGTGTCCTAAGAACTCTTTCGTAAGATAATAACCTCTATACCAATATCCTCTATAGGCTGAATCTACGTAGCGGTCGGAACAAGTAAGGTGATGGATAGGTTTCTCTACCCGGGTAAGTTTCTGCACAGCACTCTAAAACCAGTGGTCTTGCTTGTACTGACGAAATTTTTGACCCTGTGCTCGCCTCTCACAGGCTGAGGCAGATGGTCTATTTTACTCAGCGATCCTGGACCAACGCGGGGAAAAACCACAAAGCACCATAAATGCCTGGCAGGAAGGCAGATGGTCTATTCTGCAAAATAGCCCGGACCTACACGAGGGAAAATACATACCAGGAATTCCATCGCATTTGCCTTTCAATTTCATTAAAAGCAGTGCCTTATTAGTGATGTGATCAGAAAATAGTCTCATTATCATGCCTATTTTTAGTCACACGTACTGTAGGGTTACTCTTGAAGCTCGATTCATGCAATATTGGTAATTGGAATCGAGTATGTCATTTTGTGTACTTCTGAACTCAATACTAAAGTAAAGTATCTTCACGCCCATATCCCCGAAAGGCCAGGCAGAGGCACAACCAGGGCACCCACGACTAGCTGAAGACACTAAGTCCCATAATGTCATATGTGGCAAGCCTATCGCCAACCATGCACGATTCCAATCCCGACCACCATTTTTTTTAATTAGAAAATTGGATTTTTCCAATTTTCTTTTTGTTGGCCGATCCGGGATTCGAACCCGAGACCTCATGCAGACAAGTCCAACACCCGGACCGCTCGACCACAGAGGCGACATTATTAATATTTAGAGAATTATAGAGAATTATTAATATTTAGTTAATAGTAAACAATACATTATTATATCGAATTAAATTACAAAAACTGTTTGTATTAATAAATACTCATGTAATCAATACAAAAAACAGTGTGTAAATAGTAAGTAAATAATCAAAATAACTAATTTGATTAATACCTATTAAAGTATTTGCACACCACAAGTTGGTAGAATATGTTGGAACATTTAAATAATTTTGTAACATCTTAGTAACACTCATATTTACCAAATGAATGATTTTTCTTTCTTCCCATACTTTTCTTTCTACTTCCATGTTGTAAATGTCTACGTATAAAAGCAACTTTATGGTATAAGCAATAAGAATGTCTTTCTTCTATGACAATTAGTATTATTAAACAGGCACCAGACTCTCACAAAAATGCCAAACTAGGTTTGTATTACAACTTTAAAAAATATTTGTGGATTATTTGAGCAGTGAGAGTGAACAATAAATAACAATTATTATTATTTCATTTTATTTTTTTATAATATTGGAAGGCAAACAAGCAGACGGATTTCCTGATGGTAAGAAATTCACGTCGCCTAGAGACACCAAAGGTGGTAATGGTGTGTTACCAACCTGAGGCCGGGATGTAAGGCCACGAGCAAAAGTCAGTTTACCGGCTACCTGACCCTCCAACCGGAACACGTTAACAGCAGGCATTGACGTTATGGCGGCAGGAACAGGTAAAGCGGTAGTACCAATCCGGGCGAGTCGCTGCGAAATTCTACCACCTAGTAAGATGTCACGGTGTTAGTGACGGTGAGCCTATGCTCGCCTTTTACGAGCTGGCTGGCAGGAAGGCAGATGGTCTATTCTACAAAGGAGGCCGGACCAACACGTGGTATTATTTATCATTTATTTCAAAGTATCTTCACACCCATATCACCGAAGAGGTAGGCAGAGGCACAACCAGGGCATCCACGACTAGCCGAAGATACTAAGTCTCATAATGTAATAGGTCGCAAGCCTATCGCCAACCGGGCACGTTTCCAATCCCGACCAACATTTTTTTTTGTTAGAAAATTGGAAAAATCCAATTTTCTTTTTGTTGGCCGACCCGGGATTCGAACCCGAGACCTCATGCAGTCAAGTCCAACACCCGGACCGCTCGACCACAGAGGCGACAATTTATTTCAATATCTCTAATTTCATATGTTTATACAGTTAACATAAAAAAATATGTAAGCTACAATATAATATAAGCTCTTAAATAAGCTCAGAGTCGCTCAGCGTGCGATGGATAGAGCTATGATCGGTGTTTCTCTGCAAGATATTATCCGTATTTCGGTGATCCGCAAGAGAACGAGAATCACCGACGTAGTTCAGAGAGTCAGCAAGCTGAAGTGGCAATGGGCAGGCCATATTGCTCGCAGGACCGATAACCGCTGGGGAAAAAAGGTTCTCTAGTGGCGGCCCCGCACCGGAGGACGTAGTGTTGGACGATCTCCCACCCGGTAAACTGATGATCTGGTTAAAGTCGCGGGGAGTTGCTGGTAACAAGCGGCTGGTGATCGTGACTTGTGACGCTCTTTGGGGGAGGCCTATGTCAGTGGACATCCTCCGGCTGATGATGATGATGATGATGATGATGATGATGAAACATAAAAAACAGGTTACCAAAAACGGTGGTCTTACATAAGTGGTCAGGGCGTCAGAGTGAGGAATCTATTATTATTTATTAGTATTATTGAAATAATATTATTTTAAGAGCTTATGGTAACCCCCAGTACTGTGTTCGAAAGTACCTACCTAAAATGACAAATACGATTCCTATTCACATGATATCGAGATTCAAGAGTAACCCTACTGATCTTCGATTTTAAACAGTAATTTATTGTTAATTTTTCAAAGTTTTAATTAGCATTGTTCTTGATTGTTCATTGTTCAGACTGGGTAACAATTAAAAATGAACAGTACTGGCAATGAATCAACAGAAGCTAAGGAGGTAAATTACATTTGCTAATGAATCCAGTGCCCCCGAATCAAAAGGTCCTAAGAGCAAATTAGTATTCGACAATTCTGATTTTAAAAGATTTTCCCAATTTTTAATTCGAATTTCGAATTATTAGGGTTCCGTAGCCAAAGGCCGGAATACGGGACCCTTATAGATTCGTCATGACTGTCTGTCTGTCTGTCCGTCCGTATATCACAGTCACTTTTTTTCCGAAATAAGAGCCAAGCTGTTGAAACTTAGTAAGTAGATATATTCTGCGAACCGCATCTTAATGTTACTTTTCTATTTCTATATTATTAATGTATGCTTTCAATTTTCTATTAAAAGTAATTAAATTGGCCCGGATTGGTTATGTGCCTGTTTGGCGATAGGCTTGCCGCCTATCACATTGTGGGACATTATCTTCGGTTAGTTGTGGGTGGAATAATAAATGACCTCTGACTACCCCTTCGGGTATATGGACGTAAAAATATTTTACTTTCTATTTTACTTTATTTCTAAGATTTGTGACAAGGATAACTTCTTGTCAACTTGTTTTTTAACGGAAAGTTTTGTTAATAAACATTACATTTTTTTGGATTATTTAATACTTACTTATCATAATTATTGTCTTTAATATTTAAGTTAAATAATAATATGTCATGATAACCTCAATTTTAATTCTTTTTCAAACCTTGCCGGGAGTACGAGTAACATCCTACGTTTTTTACATTAAATTATTTGTATCATTAGAACTACATTATATAAAATGCAAAATCGAAATGAAATGAATATGAATATGAAATGAATTTATATTAAAAATGTTGTTTTGAGGATAATGCTTTCATACTTCGTATGTTTGAAGATAAGTGTGTTTTTAATGTACTATAATTTTAAAAGTATCTTCACGCCCATATACTCGAAGGGGTAGGCAGAGGCGCAACCAGGGCACCCACTATTAGCCGATTACACTAATTCCTACAATGTGATAGGTGGCAAGTCTATCGCCTACCGGACACAACATAACATAACATGTTTTTTAGTAGGAAATTGAAAATGCCACTGTTTGTTGCCCAACCCGGGATTCGGACCCGGGACCTCATGAAGTCAAATCCAACTCTTGAACCGCTAGACCACAGAGGCGATTAATTTTAAAATGGCATTTTAAATGTGACACAGGCTATCTTTAAAAATAAAATAAGTGTTATTGTTTTTGTTTTTTCAAAAATTAGGTTCTAACCATTTAATTGATTCCATTATTATAGCTAGCATCATTCATAAATAAAAGAGTAGATAGTGTCTACCAGGCAATTTCCTTGATGAATTCCCAATTACGGAAATTGAAAGTGCCGCCGCCGGCATCACCGAATGGATTTTCAATGTAGCAATGCGCTAAATTAGATTAATAATATCTGAAATAGACACTTCAATTTACATAGTCAATAATTAAATTATAAACACAATATTTATCATGTTATATATGTTAACTAACATCGGGTCGACTCCGGTCGGTATTTTTTATAGGAAACCAAGCAGCAATTAGACGAATTCGTGCTGGTAAGAAATGTACAATGTTGTTTAGGCACAAAAGGCGCTAGTAGTGGGTAGTTAGTGTGTGGGATAAGGCCAGGCCAGGATAAGTGTGTAAGATTAAGGGCCTTGACCTGCAAACAGGATTTTGAAAAGGGTAAGAAAAAGAAAGTTACAACAAATATAGACAAATCGTTAATTACAGAAAAAAATCCTTCCCATAAATATGTACGTATAAATTCATATGGTGGCGTTAACCTAGAATTGTATTTATATTAAAAAAAAGTTTTGTCAGAAAAAAAACTTGGCAAGTGCTCAACAATTTGAATTATGCTCGTTCGCTTACGATTTTATTAATTGATTTTAATAATATTAATTTTGTAAGTATAGAAAAGCTATCAGCAAACACATAGTCCCTTTGGCAGCCGCTATTTTTAATCAATTTGTCGATTAATCCTGAGAGTATCAATGCTCTAAATATAAATTACGTTATTTGTGTGATAGGCTAATAACTCAGCATTAATTAAGATACGCAACGTTAAATAGAATGTCAATTAAGTCTTTGCCTACGTCCCGTTGCAAGCAGCACTAATGAGACGTAAGTAGGGTTTTATCTTGTTTAATCTGTTCACTTGTTACTTCTACTAAGCAATATGTCAAGATCAAATTTCCTGTTATGTCAAATCTTATTTGACAGGAAATTCGAACGTGACAGCTACAATTAGTGACGTGTGGATTTAGTGATGCTACCGAAAAAGAGGTATCGTTTTGCACCGGGAATTTAATATGTTCCTCGTTACCGCATGTGTTTATTATCTGTCGAACGTTCCGCGTGAATGAATGAATAAATATATTAAGGATATACAGGGTAATATTTGAAGGACCAGTCAAATTTTGAGATAGGGTTGGGAATCGATAACACTTTCCATTTACGATGGAATAAAAATTTGCAAATCATAATTTTTATTCGACGCAAATTACAAAATGCTTGGTTATAACGTCAACGCCGACCGCAGTCGCATGCGCAGGCTGGTGACGTCATGACTCACAACAAGTGAAGTATTAACGCGGATTTTAAATGAATGTTTATATAAGTAAATATTACAATTTGGAAATTTATTTTTAAAGTGCACTATTATTTTAGCCTTAACTCCTTTATGTCAAAATATGGCTGGTCTTTTAAAAGTAACCCTTTATTAGACTTTTATATCCCCGAACTATTAATTCGCAGAAGCTTATATATTACAATAAAAATTGTATGGAATCATAAGTGGAACTTAGTTATTTTAAATGGTAATATTTATTGATACAGCCGGAATCTGTTTCCACGCTAAATAAAACAAATATATTTGTTTCGCTGAGTGTCCTTGCAAGTTTACGCATTCCTTCATGAGTAAATTGCTCTCCTCCGCCAGAGGAGTCATAAAGAAAATTGCTATACAGTTGATAAATAATTTATCTGAAAGCCCGCTCCAGTCACCGAAAATGTTCGGGGTAGCTCCACTTACACCTAATATTACTTTCCTTTTGTACAATTTTGCAACAGCGGCCGTTCGCACGTTCTCTTCCTTTTATGGGCAATAAGTGGAACGCAATTATATTTATGGTGGAGGAATGATAAGAAAACTGATTTCGTTTAGTAGATATTATTCTGAATCAAAGATGATATTAAGTTACAAATTATAACGTAATTGACAGTTACATTTCTATCCGGATGGTATAACGCGACCAAATTAGCTATACAGTAGGTACAGTAAACTAATTTCGTTTACTAGATATTATTCTGTATCAGTGTTGATATTAAGTTACAAATTATAGCATATTCTGACAGTTACATTTCTATCCTGATGGTATAACGCGACCAAATTAACTGTTCAGTAGGTAGATACAGTAAACTACCTAATTTCGTTTATTAGATATTATTCTGTATCAATGTTGATATTAAGTTACAAATTATAACATAACTGACAGTTACATATCTATCCGGATGGTATAACGCGACCAAATTAAATGTTCAGTAGGTACAGTAAACTTATTTCGTTTATTATATATTATTCTGTTTCAATGTTGATATTAAGTTACAAATTATAACATAACTGACAGTTACATGTCTATCCGAATGCTAAACGCGACCAAATTAAATGTTCAGTAGGTACAGTAAACTAATTTCGTTTATTATATATTATTCTGTATCAATGTTGATATTAAGTTACAAATTATAGCTTAAATGACAGTTACATATCTATCCGGATGGTAAGCGCGACCAAATTAAATGTTCAGTAGGTACAGTAAACTTATTTCGTTTATTATATATTATTCTGTTTCAATGTTGATATTAAGTTACAAATTATAACATAACTGACAGTTACATGTCTATCCGGATGGTAAACGCGACCAAATTAAATGTTCAGTAGATACAGTAAACTAATTTCGTTTATCATATATTATTCTCTATCAATGTTGATATTAAGTTACAAATTATAACTTAAATGACAGTAACATATCTATCCGAGTGGTACAACGCGACCAAATTAAATGTTCAGTAGGTGCAGTAAACTAATTTCGTTTATACGATATTATTCTGTATCAATGTTAAAGTTACAAATTATAACATAACTGACAGTTACATGTCTATCCGGATGGTAAACGCGACCAAATTAAATGTTCAGTAGGTACAGTAAACTAATTTCGTTTATAAGATGTTATTCTGTATCAATGTTGATAATAAGTTACAAATTATAACATAACTGACAGTTACATATCTATCCGGATGGTATAACGCGACCAAATTAATTATTCAGTAGGTACAGTAAACTAATTTCGTTTATTATATATTATTCTGTTTCAATGTTGATATTAAGTTACAAATTATAACATAACTGACAGTTACATGTCTATCCGGATGGTATAACGCGACCAAATTAAATGTTCAGTAGGTACAGTAAACTAATTTCGTTTATAAGATATTATTCTGTATCAATGTTGATAATAAGTTACAAATTATAACATAACTGACAGTTACATTTCTATCCGGATGGTATAACGCGACCAAATTAAATGTTCAGTAGGTATAGTAACAGCGTCACTGTGTGACGTTTAGTGTTTATGATTGATAATTTTAACCAGAAAATAACGATAACATAATGAAAAAATAGTTATTCTTCTTTCTTTATGGCTTTTAACAACTACTACGTGAAGTTTGATCTCGCCAATGTCTAGGCGTTGATTAAAGCAAAGAATATTGTTAAGGGAATTTCATTTTCGGTACTTACACTTCAGAAACCGACAACACATTGACATTTCACGAAATACAGTTTTGGTTCCGATTTTATCTGCTAAGCAGATAAATTTATGGCACTATATTAAGGGTTCTAGACGGTTATAAAAACTGATTTGTTTGCACTCTTCTGGGCCGTAGATTTAAATTCAATTTAATAACAAATGAAAGATGCTTAAATTTGTTTGTTTGTAAATAGGCCTTCTATTTACAACCATCTAAAATATCGAGTATGACGTGTTTGAATATAAACCAAATAATTGTGCCATATTATGAGTATGGCTTAATAATAGCCATACATAGTAACCATTACATATTTTTTAACATTAAAAAGTGATATGTACTTAATGTTTAAAATTTTATCACTTTATTTCAGAGCCAAACTTTTGAAATTAAAAATACGTAAAAAGTCTAAGTGTTTTTTTTATTTGTCGCATCTTCCCTAATATAAATTTTAAACAAAAAATATATATTCCGGCAGATATATTATAGATTTAATAGGTTCAGAAAATCATGCTTTCGATCTTTCCATCAGCTGTTAAAAGCTTAAACTATGGTCTATACATGCTTACAGATAAATCCCCAAACATATCCGGTCTATATTTTATTTTCAATATTTTTTATTATTTTTGCATTAAGTATATCAATATTACTATGTGCCTTCATGACTGAAGATACTGTAAAAGAAAACTTTATTGCTAATTTGGTAAAATAAAAAAAACACATAGTAACTGAAACAGTAAGTGTGAGAATTTTATAATCTGCTATTTACATATAAAAAGTATTACCAAGCACTCAGTATAAAAACTAAAATATTTACACACATGTATCAATTAGGTACATCTAGCTTCTTCGACTTATATTTTCCGGCAGGTACCTACTTAGTCGAATGTTATTGCCTACATTGGAAAGCATTGTATTAGTAAGTCTATCTATCATATATTATTTTAATCGTTTTTAGATATTAAAAAATGCGCCAGATGTTGCTGATACCAAAATTAAAAGCTTTGAAAGAATTAAAAGCCAGTCGAGTTACAGTCATAGGATAATATATTTTTTTTAGTTTCTAAGAAATTTAAGCAACTTTTACTTTTGAAAACGACACTAGCCAATTATTTACAATTAGTTAATAATAAATAAAATGTTAATGTTAATAGCATAAGCTATTACAAATAACAAAAACAAAATAGGTTCTCGCTTAGGTAAATGGCTAACGAATGACCGCGCCAATAAAACAGTTCTGCAGCAAGCGTTCAGTTTTCAGCATTTCGGTACTGAACTTAAATAAAATGTTCATTCAGATTCGTCATGGCAATTTCAACTTCATAAATGAATCAAGTCGAGCGAGTTATAATTCGTTTAAATTACCGATGTCACACATCGAAATGAGGGAAATAGGGGCAGCCTGACAGTTTTATATATTACAAGGCGTTTCCCGCAGCTATGTTTGTTTCGTAAATAATTTATTTCAATTTAATTTAATTTTAGCAACTTGCCGGCAACTTGCAATTTCTATTGTGTTACATATTCCTGCCACCATAATCAGCACCCAATCCTGCTATTTTATCGTTCCAGGCAAAATAATTTTTCCGCCTTTTACCTATACTTTATTCCATAGATGGCGTAATTTATCCTATAAAAATTCCAATAAACCTGCCGATATCAATGAAAAAAAAAAGTTTTGTTTTAAGATATTTATTCAAAAATAAATTTATAGACAGTTAATTAGACTAACAGAAGTACTTAATTTTGCCGCTCCTCATTTATGCCGCCCGGGCAATTGCCGGTTTGCCCAGACAGGATTTGAAGCTGTAATTTTTCGTTTCAAGCCGACGAATGCTCTAACTGTTTGAGCTACTGAGGATTCAAGTCCCGTGGCGAAATTTTTAATTCCTTAATTCTTTTCTTACCCGATAACGCGGGTAGTTATGTCCTATAGATACACAGTTCTAAGTATCTACTAAATGACTTCATTATAACAGATGTAATCCACATTTATAATGGCCGTTATATTAACACCCATTTTTCTCAAGGTACTTTTATTTTAGCACTTGCCCTGTGCTTAGGTTAAATTTCTATAAATTTTAAAGAAAAAAATAAATAAGTATTGTATTACTAGCCAGCAAGTTTTTCTCATGGAAGTGTTTAATAGTTCTTATGAGAATAAAATATTTTAAAAAAGGAATTTATCTATAAATCATACAAACAATTATTAATTAAAAGAAAAAGTGAATGAACTTTTGAATTTAAGGTGCTGGTTTGACTTATGCGTAGGTGTATGTGTGCGTGATGATTTTGACGGTGGCACAGGTTACCTCACCTATTTTATTAAATGTTCCGACTGTTCATATTGTCTGTGGCTGTACTTTTTACATCAGGAAATCCTTCTACTTTCGTGTCTCCCAAATTTCTACTCTCATTAAGAAACTAGTTAGACGTACCTAAATTAGGTTAAGTCCTTTTATTCTACTTATTACCGCAGATATTACGTACCAAAACACCTATTTGTCATAAGTTTATTTAATTTAAAAGTGTAAATTATCTTAAACTTCGCAAACTATAAAAATATTCATGTATAGCTATATATTTAATGTATTACCCACAGATATTACGTACTAAAAATACCATTTTATCATAAGTTTATTTAATTTAAAAGTGTTAATTATCTTAATTAAACTTCGCAAACTATCAGAATCTTCATATACTATTTATTTAATGTATTACAAAGAAAGTTGGTGTATTCATTTACATAGGTACTTAGTTGCTAATTGGCAGAGTTAGGTATTCAGTTTCTGGAGCAATGGGGCCTAATTAGTGTGCTCGGCGGTCTCTCATTACGTCGCTTGGCTTTAATTACCCACACAACAATTGCCCTAATCGGTAGGTACCTTTTTATACATACCATTATATGCTGTAATTTGAGATTATAATGAAAATTAAGTGTTTTACTTAATACTGGCATTCATGAAAATTAATCATATGTAATTAATATTGAAATCGAATTAATGTGGACTGTGAATTATAATGTATTTCTTTGTTTTAACGACTTATGATTTTGTGTATAAATAGCACAAATTGCGGGTAAATTAAAGATGTTTCTACGAGTTTTTTAATTAGTTGATAGCAAAATTAATGTAAAATGAATGTGATTTCTATTTCACTAAACTTAATTTAGTAATATACGTATATCACTAAGCTTGGACGGTTTTATAACTATATTCCTAGTGAGATAGTAATGAGTCGCTTTCGTATAACTATGTTACGGTATATAATTATATTCCTAGGGATATACCTGACTATATTACCGCTTCATCTATCTTACTGCGACATATAAATTGTATAGATACTGTGCAGTTGTAATGCATGTCGCTATTCAATTTGATTTTTAATTTGAAGTAGGTAATTAAGTATGTTAAAAATTGAGCACTTATTATGACTAATGGTCAGCCATTGGTCGAAATTAGATTATAACAATTTTTATATCAGTTATTCAATAAAACTTAATTTTGATAACAACGCCATCTTTATTTATCAAGACAAACTACTTTGTTTCCAAACTTTATGAGTATAGTTTGTACGCCATCTGTGATCTTTTATCGTTATCAATATATTTGTTAGTGTGTCTCAAATGTATGGCAGTATGTGTAATGTTATATTTTTGATTTAATTCACTTTTTATGCATTGTTTTTAAAAAGATTAGCACACAAACTTTCCGACACAAAAACTATAAGTATGCCAAATTTAATACTCCTCCGAACGCGCAATTTTCTTAAAAAGGGTTTTCAAATTTTATGCTTCACGTATTAATATTATGATGTGTTACCGTTTATTAAAAATACCAGCTTATACCTAGTATCACAGGCAACAGCAAATTCAATAACGCGTGTGCATTCTAATCTGATTAAACAGTAAAATGGTCAGTGATTGGTCCAATTCGGACCGACTTTAGTTTTTAAATATTCACATTTCCTAATTAAATTACGATTGTTCTAAAATTAATAAATGTTTAAAATCAAAGGGTGTCGGGACGGCTACAATTCGGACGTTTTTGGAATGGTCCTTAGTAATAAGTGCATTGTTGTATGATGTTGGAAGGCAAACAAGCAGACCTAATGGTAGGAAATTCACGCCGCCTAGAGATACCAAGGGTGCTAATGGTGCGTTGCCAACCTGAGGCTGGGATGTTAGACCTCGAGCAATAGCAAGTTTACTGGCTAACTTATCCTCCGAATCGGAACATGTCAACGGCAAGCGCTGACGCTATAGCGCGCAGTAAGATAGTATAGCGGCAGGAATAGGTGAGACAATAGTACCAATCCGGGCTAGTCTATATAAGCCTATGCTCACCTTCTACGAGCTGCCTGCCAGAAAGTCTGAAGGTCCATTCTGCAAAAGAGCCCGGACTAAAATATTAAAACATAGTTTTATTTAAAGTCAAAAACAGATTTCACTTAGGGTAAGTAGGATGAGGCTAAAAGTTCCAATCTTGTAATTTTACTCCTCATTTATTTAACTTTAAGTTTTTCAGAAAAGTTATTGATATCAATGGACACCGTAGTCATTGCACTATCGTACTTACTAAAACAAATATTTTATGTCTATTCAACTTGTACCGAACATATAGAAGGGAATGTGTTTATTTCTTGCAAAACAAAGTATTAAAAATGAGTTAGGATGTTTATGATGTATTTTAGAAGACCTTAGGCTATGTGTTGTACGTTGCTCTTTCCAAAACCCTTGTAAGGGTTGTTTGACCGCTCCTGGATTATTATTTTAACTCTGAGTTAGCTTTAAATAAGGGTTAAAATAATCTACAGATATTTGAAATTTAACTCGTTATTCCGTTGAATCCAGGAACGTGAAAGCGATCCTTTGTTTGATATTAAATTTTGTGATGATTAGTTATTAGAAATGTTAATGTTGGAACTTTTTACTTGCGGACCATTTAGCCCTGCCCTACCCTATCTCTCCTCTGCAAAACAAAATCAATTTTAATAACCTAAAACATAAACATAGTTTTAATAACAAAACATATTGCAAACGATATCAATTAACATGATAATAAAAGCAGGAGATTTAATTATACTCCGACGTTTCTTCGTATACGTAATTATTTTTGCAATTCGTGAAGCATAGTAATGGAGAATTACACAGAATTAGCTAGCCCGCGCAGCCGGAGGTTGTTTATTCAGCTGTATTAATTAGTAGACAGGTGGATTACAGGGCAGAATGAAACGTGGCCTAATTAGAGAGAGGATATTCTGTCTCTACTAACACGTTCAACCGAAATAGAGTCGGGGATGATTTGAGATTATTTAACAAAATTATTTCCGTAATTGTATTTTACCCGTGCAGTGTGATGTTTATTACGTATTTGTAATAAATTTGTAGAAGAGAATTCTGTATATTGAAGATATTTTAAACAAAATTGATGCAGACGACTGAAAATGGCATAAAATTAAGAACTCACGGCACGGTTTTTTAGACCGCTAATTTGTGCGGTCACATAGCCGTTTCGGTCGAAATCATTGCCCGCAAACCTGTACAATTATACACCGCGCCGTAGGAACCGCGAAAAACCGCGGGCGCTGCGGGTGTGAAAAGCGTCGTGAAATATGCTCCTACTTTTTGCATCTTACATTATATGCTTACATTCTACAGACCTGATGGCTTCGTAAGATTTTAAAGTAATACGTTTAGCATATTTAGAATTTTTGTGAGGAGTAAAAATTAAAATGTAAATTGGAATATATTCATTAACGCGTTGTAGCATTTGATTTCTTAGGTTTTTAACTTGTAGATTTTCCTGTAATTTATTTGAAGTTATAAATTTTATAGTTTAGAAAATACGCCATGCTGCCCTGTTTCTGAGGCGTTTTCATGCCCATATCCCCGAAAAGATAACCAAAGACACCCATGACTGGCCGAAGACAGTAACTACCACAGTTGATAGGTGGCAAGTCTATCGCCAACCAGGCACATATCCATTCCCTGCAACGTTATTTCTATAAGAAAATTGACAACGCGTTTTTTTTTTGTTGCCTGACCCGAGGATCGGAGCCAGGATCTCAAGAAGTCAAGTCGAATGCTGATCTAATACACCACAGAGGCGATTGGTGTGGTGTATTGGGCCTAATGTGCAACTCTACCTACCGTTTATCTTGCCTCCGAGCGGAACAGCAACTACTCGGGCAGTTGCTATACATCACTCTACCAACTCTTGTTGGTAATTACTCATTTAGCCTTTACTCGTCTCTTACCAACTGCAAGGCAAGACGGCAGATCTATTCTACTCAGAAGACTCGTACCAAATTCGACAAAGAAAAGAAACTCGATCTCTCTCAAATTCAGCAAACCATCGCCTCACGGTGCTCAAACAAGGTGCTTCTCTCCCAAAAGTATTTTGAGGCCGACTGGTACGGTCCTGCGGAGAAAGAGAATTTAAAAAACCCTTAAAATCATCGCTCTAAAATATTTTCAACTTAATTCCATTTTCGTTGCGTACGTAGAATTTTGATGTATGATAAAAAAAAATTTGATAATTTTTTTCCCGCCAATTGTTTTTCTTATTACTAAGAAGGTTTCAACATTTTAAAAATATAACATTTGAAATTCAAATAATTCTGATTACCTAGAAGTGTAAAACTTTTAGTGTGCCTCGTGCATCTTCTAAAAGGTAAATGTTGCCCGTATTTATGCTCGCCTATCGAACGTTCCAGTTTTCAGCGACAACTCTTGTCAAGTATATATTTGGATAAAAGTAGCATAATATGTCACTCTTCAGTCGCCCAGTCATCTCCACATATAAAAAATATACACCACAATTACTCTTCTCGCTTAATCTTGTTTGCTGCTTAACACAATACAAATCACGTTCACATTTATAAGTAGTATGTATTGACCGCCTCGTTGATCGAGTGGCTAGCGTACACGCCTAAAGTACCCGTCATGAGAAGCTGTAAATTATGTAAACAAACATCTTTTACCAAGTAATGATTTTTATTTCGAGACAATAATGAACTGACCATATTCAATCGAACTAAAAATATAGACGAGTTATATGAAAGTAGCAACCTATTTAATTTAGTCGGATCATATCTAACGACTGACGTTCGAGTTTCTTGGTACCTACGGGGACGCGCCGGTCGCCGGGAATGCAAACCATCGGTTCGCCATTTTGAAATAAACGCGTCGTTCGAGTTTCGAATTTTGTTTTGTTATTGTTAATTTTGTTATCTTTTCGTTATCACTTTGTTATTGTTGTTAGTTTTGTCAATTGTTGCCTTAATTTTATCGTTATTGTTATTTGTTATTGTGTATTAACTTATAATGGAGCCAGTACCCACTACATCTAAGGAAATCAATTTGCCACGAAAATAAGAAATAAATGTGTGCGTTTACTAGCGTACACTCGTAAGAAGTGAAAAAGTGAAACTTCTTTATGGCGTTATTTTTCAAAAAATAATTTACTATGTTATGCAACTTAACAGAAATTGGTTAAATAAAGTTTATTGCCAATCCCTACTCCGCTGGAGAAAGAATACTTCGAATCACGCGTGGTAGGGATTAAGAACAAAGATGGCGCGTAACGGAAAAATGTGACGCGTAACGCTAAAATGTTACTCTATTTTTTTTCCAACACCGATAAAGAAGTTTCACTTTAAAAACGTCAAAAGATACGTAATTTATTATACTTATTTACATAATTAATTAATTAAATTTATAATTAAATAATAAATAAATACTTTTTCCTTTGAACCAAATGTTGTTAACTCCGAAACGTTTGTTTACATAATTTACAGCTTCTCATGACGGGTACTTTAACTACCAACATCAAGGCTCGGGTTCGATTCCTGACGCGGGCTGCCATTTGTGTGATAAACATTTAGTTGTCTGCATTTCCGGGCCTGCTTGTTTATGAAATTTATTTTGGCCTCTATTTAAGTATATCTATGTATTAGCATCATTGATTTGACCCTTAACATACGCATATAATTTGCTTACTTTGAGGTTAGATTCAATTAGTGTAACTTGTCTAGCGATATTTATTTATTTCTTTTTTCATTAGTTTTTTGGTATTCGCGTTAGCATTTTGCCATTAATCGAGAAGAAATTTGCACCAAGTTAACCGATTTACCAAAATCGGGTTTAAATTATTCAAAATTAGTCACAAGTCGTCAATAGAAGTCATATCAGGGTCTTGAGTAAAGCGGTGGCCTCATTATTCACGCTCATGTAGTGAGACTTGGCGGCAACCAGGAAATACACGATGCGCTAATTTTTTTATGATTATTTCATTTGTGCACTTTCACTGAACAATATTGTACAAAATGGCACCAAAATTGACTAATTTTACATAAATACGAAATTCAATAATTATAAAAAAACTGCGACCATATTTTCCCTTTTTGGCGCCAAAACCGGATATTTATTTATTTTACTAAATTTAAATATTATAGATAAACTAGCTGACTCGGCAGACGTTGTTCTGCTATTAGTAGGAGTCACCCATATCACTTAGGGGTATGAAAAATAGATGTTGGCCGATTCTCAGACCTACTCAATATGCTCACAAAATTTCATGAGAATCAGTCAAGCCGTTTCGGAGGAGTACGGGAACGAACATCGTGACACGAGAATTTTATATATAAGATGTTTAGGTAAGTGTATTCGTATCCATGAATACATTTCACGATATTGTTATCCCCAATAATATCACACGATACACAAATACATCGCAATTATAATCAATATTCATTGGGTTCAATTTAGCTCTCGTGTTGATTTATTATTAGTGATTGGCTAATAAACAAACGAACACAGGTCCTCCATCTATAGTGACATTGGCGTAGCAGTGAAATCAATTAGCTTCGTTTGCGAACTGCTCCAATAAATACTGCTATCGTTAATTAGAATCAATCGTGGGATTGCGTTGGAGTCTATTCTGAAATCAGTTTGCTCGGGCCGTCGTGTAGGCGAGCTCTGCGTTGACAGCAATTGGCTTATTAAGCTAATAAAACTCGATGCTTTGTCTTGTTTATTTGGGCGCAATAAAATTTTGTTTAGACAGGAATTAAGTGTGGATTATTTAATGGGAAAACTGGATTTAAATGTTGATTAATGTGGTGATTTTGTTGTTCGCTAAACTAAGCTAGCGGTCTAGCGGTTCAGTTGTTGGACTTGACTTCATGAAGTCCCGGGTTCGAATCCCGGGTCGGGCAACCAAAAAGAAAATTGGGTTTTTCCAATTTTCTAACAAAAAAATGCTGCTCGGGATAGGATATGTGCCCGGTTGGCGATAGGCTTGCCACCTATCACATTGTGGGACTTAGTATCTTTGGCTAGTCGTGTGTGCCCTGGTTGTGCCTCTGCCTACCTCTTCGGGGATATGGGCGCCAAGATACTTTTCTTTAATTTATTTTATATGTATGACTAGCTGTCCCGGCGAACTTCGTTCCACCCGTACAGTTTGTATGGGAAAAAGTAAAATGTTGTTTCTCTTAGTTTTTTTCCTTTTTCTTATCTTTTAAACCTTCCCTGGACTTAAACAAATAATTCAAAACCAAAATTAGCGAAATCGGTTCAGCCGTTCTCGAGTTTTAGCGAGACTAACGAAAAGCAATTGATTTTTATGTATATAGATATTATATCAATTTTTTGTTTCTTTTTTAGATGAAACAAAATTAAAGGAGATTGAACATTTTAGACATGTCAGATTAGTTTGGACATATCAAATTGTGAGGTTGTTAATAAACGTTTTCAAATAAACATGTTAAACTTCAGTAGAAATGTTGCGTGCAGACTAATATGACAGTACTAAAAGTGTTTTGTCTCTTTATATTACTTTCATTGAAAGGGGATAGCGATAACTTAAAATTAGTTTAGTGAGTGCGCAACAAAGTTATCATTTAAAGTTTATATGTATGTTTATGTTCGTCTATGGCTTCTTTTTACGAAAAATGGCTTAAATGATTTTAGTAAACCGAAGGTCGTATCTAATTCACTTTTAGATCCTGACTACTCGACGGGTTTTCACGAGAGTTAGATGACTTCAATATTATTCGCGGGAAACCATTACTTTTATTACAAAGGTGTGATATTACTTTAGTGCTATTAACATTTTTGATGACACATTAGATGTGTTATTTCTGGGTAATAAAGCTTTCTAGAGGCTAAATGGGTCACACAAATTAAAAATATATTGAATATAACGAGACTTATTTTTAAATTTTAACGTTATGCGTGTACAAAAAGTAAAAAAAATATGTTAAATAAATAACGTACACCTATTCAATTTTTAATTAAAATTAATTTTAAATTAATTAAAATTAATTAAATTGAATATAGGTAGGCATCTACCCCAAATTTTATTACACTACAAGTGCAAAAGTGTATTAATTGTTTGTACCTATTTTACCTCGCAATTGTGTACCTTTTGTATGTATTTGTCAAACAAGAGGTTGGCTAGTGATATGGGCTACTTGTTGCTTAGATTTTTACATTAGACACCCCCACATCCCAGACACAGGGTAAAAACGCACCTTTAACATCTATGGTGACACATTACTTCTTAAGTTATTAGGAAAGTCGTGTGCTTGTCTGCTAAATGCCATAAGAAATCAAATTTTCAAGCAGATTAAAACCCGTTAAATGTTTATTTAATTATATTTGAAGTCTTTAATATTAAAACCTAATAGCATATTACTGGAAGTATAAAAGAGCGTCCAAGCCTTTACGAGAGTCAAACGAGATGAGACGGTGTCCTGAGTCGCTATCTTTAATTAGGATCGAGGGCGAGAGTGTTTCTAGTCATTTCTGTTCCCGGACAGGATAGAATATTGTTTTTATGTATAAGAAATAGCAGTGTTTTATTTAGAGATGCGTTTAGAAATGCAAATTAAATAAAATGAAAAACAATTTTCCTGTAGAATTTATGTTTTTTTATTTAAAAGTGAATAAGCACAAGACTCTCCTGACAAGCATATCCCCAAACGGGCACATATCTAATCCCGAGCAACATTTATTTTTACCAGAAAATTTTAGTTGCCCGGCCCGGGAATCGAACTGGGGACCTCATGAACTCAAATCCGACACCTGAACCGCTAGACTACAGAGGTGGTCTAGTTGATATTGACCTAAACCAGTGCTCGACTCTCACGAGCTGCCTGGCAGAGAGGCAAAAGGTCTATTTTACTAAGCAGATCCGGACCAACACGGGGCAAGTTAAAAGTGACTGAATACTAGATGTAGCTACATACTATTTTACGATATGGTGATTAGAACGTATTGTATTTATTGCAATGTTAAATGTTGCAA
This sequence comes from Calephelis nemesis, assembly GCA_002245505.1. Taxonomy (NCBI): domain Eukaryota; kingdom Metazoa; phylum Arthropoda; class Insecta; order Lepidoptera; family Riodinidae; genus Calephelis; species Calephelis nemesis. The sequence goes on along the minus strand of NJDD01003857.1, from coordinate 113,014 downwards.
ATGCAAAAATAACATTATACAGCAGTAATTCGATACCAGTTACAACGGTAAAATCTTTTGCTCCGATCAATTTCCTACGAAAAGCAACTTAAACATTTTCACTAAGTCAACAGAGGTAAAAGTTGCCTACTCGTAAGTTGTTGTTTAAATTCGAGTCTTTACCTATCTAAAATTACAATTGACCATAGGCTTGCCACCAATCACATTGTGGGACTTAGTGTCTTTGGCTAGTCGTGGGTGCCCTGGTTGTGCCTCTGCCTACTACTTTCGGGATATGGGCGTGAAGATACTTTTCTTTTTTACGATTAAATTTTTTTTTTATTTTATCTAATTTGGTATTGCGGTTTAATAGTGAAAACGTGAAGACATACTTACAGACTTTTGCATTTATAATACTAGTAAGTATAATTAAATAGACCAGTGGTCGCTCATTGGTCAAAATTAGACCATAATAAATTTTATTATTTTGTTGATAAGAACGCCATCTTCATTTCTTAATACCAACTACTAAACTATCGTTTATCGTTCTCATCAATAAATTTGTTTGTGTGTGTCAAATACATGGTAGTGTGGGTAATGTTTTATTTATTGATTCAATGCACTTTAGAGTAATTATTATTAAAAAATATTAGCGTTCTGCACTTCTCCTACACATAAACTATAAATGTGCCAAATTTTATGCTCCTCCGTCTGCGCAATTTTCGTGAAAAGGGGTCCAAAGTTTTGGCATCACGTATTAACATTTAAATAATTCTCAGTCCCAGTGGTCAAATTAATAGTCAGTTCAAATTTATAGCGTTCCTGCTTACGCGGCTACAAAGTATACAATTTTAACAAAGACAGCAATAATGGATTGTTCCTACTGACTTGGCTTAATTATACAAGTGGAGAGTCGACACTGACGCATAATACTGTTAATTAACCGTGGGTTTACACAGATCCGAAAAAGAGGCTCTCAAACACGCTTAGCCGGTATTATTACAGTGTATTCAGAAGGCTCGGCAAACAGGCCCTCGTCGCAGAGGGTACTCCTCTCAAGTTTCGCGTTTAATTAGACAGATAGAGGCGCGGACGGGTCTTATTAGTATTGTCTACGGGGGCCCAATTAACACCAGGGTGGGAACGTGGGTGGTTCTCAGTTTTAATAATCGAGGTACCCTCGGCTGAGATCGGGTTCTTGCCATAAAAATCATTGTACTTCTAAACAGGGATTAGTGTTGCTGTGCTTAGAAAAAAAAAAGAGAAAAAAAAGGTGTGTGTGTGCGATTTACACACGGTAGAAGTGAAACTTCAGTAAATCAACAAAAGAATGAGACGAATATATATTTGTGTCTCTTACATGTCGTTTTTCCGTTGCACCCGTTTTGAAATCACAACAATACTAAAGAAGTTTAAATTAAATATATTTAGTTAGGCAAATAAGGGAACGGGTTTTCTAGTTGCTAGAAATATGTGTCGCCTATAGACACCAGTAGTGTTCTTGGTGCGCTAACAACCTGACGCTGGGTTGTTAAGATTCTTTCGTAAGAAAATTAAAATTGATTGACCCTATCTCACCAGAAAATTAAACACGATAGTACTTAATGTCGTCAAGTCAAAAAAAAGGATTAGATAGTGATTTCAATTAGGGGCAGCAGCATTTGCAGGACCCTACCACCCACATATTTATTACTAGCTTCCGCCCGCGACTCCGTCCGCGCGGATGTCGGTCTTCGCGTGATAAACCTGAAAAATTAAGAATTTTTTTCTACGTATTTTTTCAGGATAAAAAGTATCCCAATTTATGCCCATAATAATAAGGTATAATTATAGCAAGTTTCATCGAAATCGAAACCTTAGTTTTCACTTGATGGCTGAACATACAGACAGACAGACAAATATTTTTTTAATCACATATTTGGTTTTGGTATCGATCCAGTAACACACCCTGCTATTTATTTTTTTAATATTTTCAATGTACAGAATTGACCCTTCTACAGACATATTATATGTATAGATTAAACATTTACAAAGTACACACATTGAATCTAATCCCAAAGTAAGCAGTGAGCAAATTATGTCCTTGTGTTATAGGTGTTAGTCAACGATGTAATACTTACAAATACTTAAATAGTAACAGTATATACTGTGTTATTATAATCGAGTAAAGACAGGTGTATTGAGAAGTATGTTGCATTCTGCAAAAACCGCAAAGGATCAGCAACCGCAAAGGTTTTCTGATAATAAACTATTAATTTTGTTTAAGTAATAACTACATAAACTCTAGAAAATATGATTTGTTATTGACTTTATAAACATACAAGAAAATTAAAATTAATTACTGCCACGAGTATGATATGATACAGCAAAAAAACTCCCTCGATTACGTCAGCTTTCAAACAAAAATACCCATCAAAGTCGGTGATCCGTTCAAAAGTTTTAACGTCACAGCCAGACACACATAGTCAAACTTACAACACCCCTCTTTTTCCTTCGAGGTATATAACTGCTTTCGATTTCTGTGGATAATGAATTATGATACTCACATGAAATAGTTTCGGATGATCTTCACTAAATATCGCCTCTGTGACCTAGCGGTTCAGTTGTTGGACTTGACTGCATGAGGTCCCGGGTTCGGATCCCGGGTCGGGCAACAAAAAGAAAATTGGGTCTTCCCAATTTTCCACCAAAAAAATGCTGCTCCTGATAGGATATGTGCCCGGTTGGCGATAGGCTTGCCACCTATCACATTGTAGGACTTAGTATTTTCGGCTAGTCGTGGGCGCCCTGGTTATGCCTCTGCCTACTCCTTCGGGGATATAGGCGGGAAGATACTACTACTACTTCTTCACTAAATATAGAGTCATATACTGGGTGCACAAAATTATCGCAAAGGAAAATCGTACATGATATCGTACAACGTTCAATGTTAATGAGTGTAATTACTCTTTTAGTACGGAGAGTTTTATGGGAAGATACAGCGATAGGGCTCATACAGCGCTGGCGAGACGGGGCTTCGCTGTCGGCCCCGAGCTACCGGCTAATTGATAGCAAGCACATGCAAATTAATTACCAACGCCTGGTATCATTATTGTAACAAAGAATAATGAATGTAGTATTTATTAAAACTACTAGCGGCCCGGTACGTGCTTCGCTACGTATATTATGAATGACATAATACAGCAAAAACAGAGAAAAAACCAAATTAAAAAGGTTTTAATATGACAGCACAATCCCCATTTGAAAAAGTTTCAATTTGTCTGAAAAATACCCAGTAACAAAATCATCCCCCATTTATTGAAAATCATTTGTTACAAAAAATGTGATAAACGAAGAACCGCTTGAACGATTTTAAGCAATTCACATAAACCATCTACTACTAAATAGTTCAAACAAAGCCTAAACATTTGGTTTGGATAGGTGAGTCCATTCTTGAGTTATAAAATTACAATGAAAAGTGGCATTGATTTTTATATATTAAGTGCTTATTTGTTTTATATTCTACCTTTCTTGTTTCTAGCATAGAATATAGTAGAAATATTCCTCTGTTTCTCTTGCAGTTTGTAAAAGTTCAGCATAGGCTAAATGGACCCTAATAACTATACCACTGATAGTTGGTGCACAGCACTCTACATTTTGCTGAGTAGAGGTTCAACACCTTTCCTATTCTTGCCGACATATGTTCGGGTCCAGAGGGTAGGGTAACTGGTAGACTTGTGCAATTGGTTTAACACCCCGGCCAGTCGAGAACCCTAAATAGTTTTCCTATTTCGTTCCATCCATCTATTCCATCTTTACAGAAAATTCAACACATACTACTATTACTGTTTCAGTAACATTATAAAATACACTACATTGCCCACCGTGTGTTTCACTTCGCGAACGAAGCATCATTAGGAGAATTTAATAATTTTGTTTTGATTTACATTTATCAATCAAACAGTCATCAAACGTACACACAACTAAGATTTGTAACAATAAATAAATTTTATTTTCAGTAATTCTTAATTAAATTAAAGATGGTATAACATTTCTTAGACTTAGGTTTTTGGTGGTGGTTATTAGACATTTTTAACTTTATGATTATTGTTTCTTGTCGACCATATTAAGATAACTGCCAATACCGAAATGGCTGCTTAAGATAATTTTTAAACTATCAATTCTAGACGCCGTCTAAACCAATTTTTTTATGAGGACAATGTTACAAAAATATTTCCGTCTAAAAGTACCGTACACTAACATACTTAGGTATATTATTTTATTAATAGTACGTTGTCAGCGCCTTAAGAAACACTTAGCACCGTTTACATCCCTATATTATGACTTATAAGGTACTAATTATCATAATATCCGCTTCCTATATTATCATGGTCTATGACATGTCTATAAAATATTACTGCACTTAATACATACTCGTCCAACAACTTTGTAAGTTAAATTGGCTCAACTGTACAAATCTGGAGCTGGATTTCTTATGGCTTCTGTAATCAGTGACTGATCCGCTAATACCAGTGTCAATTAAATCAATTCTTTTATGGCAACATGTTTCAAGATATCATATGATGGAGCACCGTCATATTTGTGTTCAAGTGTCAATTAAGTGTTTTTAATGTTCTGTTTCTTTATCTTGATGTTCTAAATATCAACTTTATATTACAAAGTTTGGTAGCATATGATGTAATATCGGACAAGATAAGGATGATATTATAATAGCGTCAATTTCGAAAAAGCGATGTGTTTTTAATTTAATATTTTTTTGGAACGAAGTTCCTTATCGCGCGTTGTGAAAGTGAAACCGGAAAATATTCTCACGAAAAGTTGTAACGACACTTTTTGCTATAGTAAACTATTGTAAGCTGTGCGGCGTGTGCATGTTTCTCTGTCTGTCTCTCTTTTAGAAAGAGAGAGAGAAAGAGAAGTTCGTTCTTTCTCTCAACTTGTTTTTTATTAATTTTTGAATTTAATTATACCAAAGTTTATGTGAAAATCTACCTCTCATTAACAGCAAGTATTATTTAACCATTAAAATTGTCAATAAAGATATAACTTTAACTACTTTTATAGTCTTCCTTTTGATCTGCTAATATTTTATTATTATTTTAGAGATTAATGTACCGCGTAAACTTATTTATCCGAGGTTTGACGTCCCAATCAACGTCCCAAACTAACTTTTATAGATTTAAACTTAGTCTTTATTGTCTACAGGCGACAAATGTTTTATACCATTACCCTATACTACTACTTTAAAAAATTAAACACTTGTTTAACACATGTTTTACATAGCACTGTCTTAAATTGGATTCTCAACCAATAGCATGCTGCCACTTCATTCACGTGTAGCAAGTTGTTAGATGTCAGTTTTAGACAGTGTTTAGTTGAACAGGCTTATAGTTTTTTGGGGCAAGACAGCTTTTGCGTATGTCGTCTGACCACCTCGATGGTCGAGTGGCTAGCGTACACGTCTAACTACATAGACCAAAAGCGAGGCTCAGGTTCGATTCCCGACGGGGGCAGGCATTTGTGTGATGAACATTTAGATGTCTGCATTTCCGGGTCTGGGTGTTTATTAAATTTATTTTGGTATCTATATAAGTATTAATATGTATTAGTGTCGTTGACTAACACCCATAACACAAGCATTAAATTTGCTTACTTTGGAGTTAGATTCAATTTGTGTGATTTGTCCAGGGATATTCATTTATTATTGTTATTATGTTTATCTTAACGAAAGTTAAAATCTCAGTATCAAATTTGCCAAGAAAACGTTGGTGTTTTTTAGAACACAGATTTCTTGTTAAAATTTCTAGAACCAGCCCTAAGTGGTGAAACGTGCTTAGTAATAAGAAACGAGTTATTCATTAGTGTTTTAAGAATAGGTATTAGTGCTCACACGTCAAAGGTGGGCATGTGCTTGCATTTTGTTTCTTAATTTAATAGGTCAAAATGGGTTTATCTTTTAGAATATTCAGACCTCCGTGATATTTTTCACTTCAAGAAAGAGGAGGTTTGCAACTCGACTGTATGTGTTTTCTGTGTGTAAGTAAGTATCTTAACGCCTATATCCCCGAAGGGGTAGGCAGAGGCACAACCAAGGCAGCCTCCACTAGCCGAAGATACTGAGTCCCACAATGTGTTAGGTAGCGCATATCCAAACCCGAGCAACGTATTTTTTTGGAAATTGGAAAAACCGAATTTTCTTTATGTTGCCCGACCCGGGATTCGTACCCATGACCTCATGCAGTCAAGTCCGACAACTGAACCGCTAGACCACAGTGGCTTTTTTTTTGTATATTTGTTACGTGATACGCGACCAATTACTAAATGAATTTAATGATGCTATTGTAGAAAGGAAGGTCATGATTCCGAGTTGTTCCCATATTTATTTTATCATGACTCCACATTTTCTCAAACCGTCTAGGAAACATGCTTTTTTAAGATGTAATTTAGATAACGTTCAGTCTGAAACTAATACTCTTGTCTTATCTAACCATGACACTACTTAAAGTACACAAGTAGACATGAAATCAGCCTCAAATCAAACCAAAGTGTAATTTTTGGAATGAGACATAGTGCCTCTTTGGGCAAGACAATTTTCAAAGTTTTATGAATTCCTGTCATTGTTCAGCTTTAGTGAGATTCTTAACAATTAAAATTGTGAAAAATCTTTTATGAATTTCATGATATCTTGCTTTTTGAATTTTTGTAATCATTATGTTTTCCAAAGGTTCGAATTAAAGTTTCAAATTAGCCATTTAAAATAAACGGCTATGTAAAGGTTTTTTCAAATATTGCAAACTGAAACGTCAGTATTACAATAAGCTTATATACATTATAAATATAAATACGTATATTGTAAATGTATATCGGAATTTTAAAAAAAGCCATCATTGAAATATATTAAAAAGTTATCTAATAAATACAAAGCCTCGTGGGATGTAATTAAAATTGTATTTCAGAACAAAATACGTAAAGAAAAAAATAACAAATTAAAATAAATAACAATCTTTTTACAGACACTCAATTAATTTGTATACATTTTAACGAGTTTTTTTTATAAATCAGAATAAAGTTACTACTATGGGCTAGCCCGGGCTGGGCTTATGATATGATTGATAAGAGTTAAACATTTGATTTTGTACACTTATCATTTCGTTAGCAAAACAAGAAAAATGTAGCATTAGAGGTAAAATAATATTTTGAAAATAGAAAACAGTGTATAATGTGAAAACAGAAAGTATTAAGAATTTGTGGGACCTGTAAAAAAGTCTATGCCACAAATTATCTTTTTAATGAATGCAGTGTACCTCAAGGTAGAGTGTTGGGGCCATTACTTTGTTTAATTTACATAAATGATCTTTTGACTGGTGTTATTAAGCATGATTCAATACAATTTGCTAGTAATACTACCCTCATCAAATATAAAATTAAATTTGACTTGAAAGAGGAAACATGTTTATTATTATGAAGTTGAAAAAACCACATTTTCTTTTTTGTTGGATAATATTTCAAAACACAAAATCACCGCGCTTAAGTGCACATAAGTCTACTTAAAAAATATTCCATACGAAATTAAGTCGATTGAGGTAGTAGGGAGAGAAAAAAAAAGAGAAAAAAACAGAAAACTGACGTCACATGATACAGCTCATCAGACATTAAGTTAACATTTTTAATTATTTATACGGGATACTCACGATCTTCTTTTATTTTATTTGTCGATATTTCGGCCTAGTTGCATAGGCCGTGGTCACGACGGGACTGCGGCAGCGAGCTGCAACTTTTGACAAGAGGATCTACTGACAGATGAGCCTGTCAACCCTCCGTCTAATTCTTCTTTTTTGAACGTCCTTGTCACAATCATTTCTGGGCACTATATCGCGACACACAACACTAACTATGTCCCTACACTTTACGGCACTTTTTGTATTTTTAGTCCGGCACCGACCAACAATTGGATCCCACGCCTGGGCCAACTTAAAACCGTCTTCCCTATTGAAATTATTGGGTGTGTTTCGAATTTCAATAGCTTCACGTACTAGGCGAGGAATGTAGTGGGATTCTGTAGAAACTATTTGCGGTTTATGTAGTTCTATCCAATGGTTGGTGGACGAATCTAAAAGATGTTCAGCAATAGCAGACTTTTGAGGGTCATTTTTCTTAATTGCGCTGATATGCTCTTTAATACGTGTTGAAATAGTTCGCTTAGTTTGTCCTATGTATGAACTACCACAGCTGCAATTAACCTTATAGACACCTGGGCACTGGTATGGTATGCTATCTTTAGGCGAGCGAAGATAGGCTGCGATTTTCTTTTGGGCCAAAAACATAGTTTTTATGTTGTATTTACGTGCCAAGAGTCTGCCAATTTTATCAGTTTTGCCACACAGGTATGGCAAAAATGCTGTGCATCGCTCGACGGTGCTACGACTTCTAGGTTTGTGCTGCTGTATTTTCCATTTCGGTACATGACCGTTTCGGCATAACACACCAGCAACATGTTCCAGCTCCTCTTCCAGGTGGTCTTGATCACAAATATCGTAGGCCCGCTTCGTCAATGCTGTGACTACTGACGTCAAGTGTTTTGGATGGTGATGTGATGTTCCGTGTAGGTATCTGTCAGTATGCGTGGACTTTCTATACACCGTGTGAGTAAGAGTACCATCATTGCGAGCTTTAACTGATACATCCAGAAATGACAACTTCTTGTCATGCTCCATTTCAAAAGTAAATTTCATCTTCGGATGAATGGAGTTCAAATGAGCTACATAGGACTCAACCTGCTTATTTCCGTCTCTGACTACCGCATACACATCGTCGACATATCTTTTCCAAACCTTAATGCACTTAGGCCCAGTATCTATGGCCATCTCCTCAAAACATTCTTAGCAGACATTAAGTTCTCAGCAAGAGTTGAAGAGAGGCTTCTGCCTCTACAAGTAGTTCAATCTACGAGTGCAAATGAGACAAACTTGTTGCTACCAACTGCACTTGAAAAGATGTGTCCACCTTTGAGTCAGCTGCTGGATGTACAGATGATCGCAGGTGCCTAATTCATTTTCCATAATACTTATGTACTGCGAGTGGTGAGGGTTATGCATGGAGTCTAGAATCATCTAGATAGCTGTTTATGAAAGTGGTGGTAGAATGAAGCAAATGATACCATCGCTCCCTTCTTTGTGGGGTTTTAGTTAGTAGACGATCTAAAATCTAATATAAAATTTTACGACAAAGCCATGAATGGTTGTTGGCCACAAACACAATCGCATGTGTGAACACGACCAGAATTATTGAATTTATTTCGTCGTAAAATACATTTTACAACACATTACTCCTTTATTATTCTTACTAGTGGTCACCCGATGGTTGAAATCCGACCATAATAAATTTTAATATCTTGTTGATAAGAACGCCATCTGTTATCTTTTATCGTTATCATCAATATGTTTGTTTGTGAGTGTTATGAATGAATGAAAATGATTACGATTATGAAGATAGTTAGGTCATATTCTAGTATTTTACACAGAACACTGTACCTAACAATATTTTTATAATATTTCCTAATTCCCTTTTTTGATATTTAATTAAAGTTGCTAATAGTCATCAAAATAAAATAGCCTGTTGGGTATAAAGCTTGTTCTGATTGTGCCTTGAAAACTGAACCTAACCTTGAACTTGACTGGATGTAAGTGTAACATGTTCTGCAGCCTCCTTAGCATCTGGCTTTGTCATTGTCATAGTCCATAAACATAACACTCTAACTTAAAGTTAGAAATCACTATTACCTACCACAAATTTTATTTATCTATACTAATAACATAAAGAGGAAATGTTTGATATTTTGTTTGTTTGTTTGAGTAGGCTCCGAAACTACTGGACCGATTTTAAAAATTACCCTTAGAATGCTATATTATCCCTGAGTGACATAGACGTTGTTTCATCAAAATCGGTGCAGTAAAAGGCAAGTTACGCGGGCGAAACTGCGTGAAAATGCTAGTCTATACTAATAATATAAAGAAGAAATGTTTGATTTTTTGTTTGTTTTTTTGAAATGAATAGGCTCCGAAACTACTGGACCGATTTTAAAGATTCTTTCACCCCTAGAATGCTACATTATCTCTGAGTGACATAGGCTTTGTTTCAGTCAAATCGGTGCAGTAAAAGCCAAGTTACGCAGGCGAAACTGCTTAAAACTGCTAGTTAGAAAATAAAAAAAATTGTGTGTGTACTTATGTACACGCGTTAGCAGTTATACTTCTTCGGCGTAATAAGATAAAAATCTTTTTAAAAATTTTATCTTTTGCCTTATTTTACATTTATAGACAAAATGACAATAACCATAGAAATAAAGAAATATTGTGAATACAGTTGTCAGTTCTCACGCAAACATACGTAGATGTCCACTTTTACTTTGTTGGTAGGTACCTTTTTTTGAAAAACTAAAATGTTATCTATAGCTAACTTCATCATGTCGGTTTTTCGTGACGGTGTGCGCGCGCATCGTAAAAATTTACCCTCATCATTTTTTCCTAACGCGTCAAAAGAAGTATAACTTCAAAACGATTGTTAAATTACCCTAAAATGTTAGCGAAACAAGTTACGTTACTATGGCTACTTAGTACGATAGGTACATTGTACCTAATGGTGTTGAACTAGTATGTGCTTGAACTAGTGTTTTAATATCACAACTTCGTCGTGTGGGCTCTCGTGTAAATTCCAGCTGACGGTGAAATATTATTCTCAAGTAATTACACAAATACCAGCATTAAGCGCTTGATGAAATTAATAGGGACATTTTTGCGCTTATATTAATACGAGAGATGAGTTTGTCATTATAGATGTTTGTTGTTAGTATTTAACCAACTGCCAAAAGGAAGAGGTTCTTAATTCGACTGTATGTTTTTTGTTATGCGATTACTCGGTCAATTGCCACCCGATTTTAATGTTTTTTTTAAGAAATAGAAGTCATTTTTCCGAGCTGGTCCCATATTGATCTTATCATGATGTGATTAGTGATTTTGTGTCTTTTACTTCATTACATTAAATTTACGTGTTCTTAAGTGTGTCTAGTAGAAAGTTGATAAAATTTATGTCGGGCCGTATAATTATCAAATCGCAATGCAATACACAACAAAACCGTAGAAGTCGCTTCTTGTAGTTTTACTGTGCGTTATTATATTTTTATAGCAAAAAACAAGCAAATTGCATTTCTGTTCATAATCAATATAAATTATAAAACAAAGTCCCCCGCCGCGTCTGTCTGTCTGTTCGCGATTTACTCCAAAAGTGCTGAACGGATTTTCATTCGGTTTTCAACATTAGATATAACAATTCTTGAGGAAGGTTTTAGTGTATAGTAAATTTAGGTTTTGCACAAACCAACGATATTAAAACGATATTAGTTCAATATGTCGGCAAAAAATAAACCGAAAGCTCCCGTTTCCTCGAAAACGCTGCCAAAACCTTTTGAGTTGGACATAACCAGTGTATGGTGGGATTTTTCCTCTTCAATAGATCTCAAAGAAAGTAAGCGGTGGTATATGTCTATCTTTAAAGAATTACTCACAGTGACCGTTTTTTTACTTTAGAACATATTTTTAACAATACAGTATTAACCCTTAATCAAATAAATCTGATAGATACATTATGCCCGTAATTTAGATCAAAATTGCCTTTAACACTATAAGAAAAAAAATAACAACTACTTTAAAGAGTAATCAAAAAGTTAAAATCTCCGGGCCCAAAATTAAATATCGTTGAAGCGTAGCAAAGACATGCGCACCAAACTTTCGCATTTATAATATTAGTAGGATTTTTATTCTTGAATAACCGAAGCAGCTAGTTGTGTATAATATAAAATTTGTCTGTCACATAAAAGCGTACAAATGTTGAATGACCAATTATTTTGCTAATTTCTCTCTCTCTCCTCCCTCTCTCGATAAGTCTGAGTTACATAAAATAAAGGTTTTGTTGGGGTTTCAATATCTTATTGTATAAGATAATGCCAAGAGAAGGTTCATACTTAAAAAGAACAATATGTAGTACCTAGTAAATATAAAAGTAAAATAGTTAATGTGAAATGTAGTAGTAGTAAAGAAAAAACAAAGTCTGTTAGCAAAGCTATTTATTAACATATTTTTGATTTCGTATATTATAAGCTTTTTATATTGTCTCAGTCAATACTTTTCGATAAGTCGAGTGGACCAAATAGTGCCTATACCTCCGATCGCCCTTCAAGTAAGTAAAGTGAGCGCTTCTTAGTTTCTATGCTATTGCGTTTCTTAAGGCTCCCTTGGTTATTTTGCGATTTACCGAGCTCATGGAACAGCGTTGGTTCACTCGATATCCAAAAAGGGCTCCTTCACTTCTTAGGTCACAATAAAAATATGGAAACTATAACTAACTTCAAGCTCATAGCGAACCTAGAATATCACCAGCTGATTACGTATCGCTAGTACGGTTTTCATCGCAATCGCTCAGTTGGTTATCTTCTAACATGCTTAAATTAACGGCGGGAGCAAGCAGTAGAAAGCAAATGGGGACGTCAGCGTCAGTTTGTACACAGCAAAGACCATTTATCGGGTGTTACATAAGGTGATCCTTTCGAAGCCTTCCTCCTACAACCTTCCTGTGAAATTGTGCAATAGGATCACCAGCTATAATATGGCAGCACAGAGAATTAAGTTTAATACCAACGGTGCTTTCTCAGAAACTACGCCTGTCAATTCTGGTCTTTCCCAAGGGTGTGTATTTTCTCCCTCATTATTTCCTTTGTTTATCCACATGTTACAAAGTAGTTACACTAGAGGTTCGGGTTTAACTCCCGACTGTTCAAACGTTTGTGTGATGAACATGTAAATATCTTGACTTTCGGGTATGGGTGTTTATTTAACTTAATTCGGTATATAATTAAGTATTTCTGTGTATTATTGACGTAGACTAATCCCCTCTGGATGGCGTTATCACAAGCACAGCTTTTTTTTGGGTTTAAATCGATATACGTTATTTGTCCAGGGATGTTTTTGATTATTTATTAATTATTCCTATGCAGACTTACAACTGAAAACCGGAACAAACGAGTATCAAAATATCGAGTAACGTTCAGTTTCGCTGTCATTTTGTAGGAAAGTATAACATAGCCTTAAATAATTATGCTTAGAAAGACGCGATAGCCCTTTATGCCGTATCATCGCTCTTCTTCCCTATCCCGCATCTTTATAAAGCACAAAATTAAGACAGATTCGGAGTACTGGTCTCATCACTGGAAGGGTGCTTTCCAGTACAAGTTCCTTGCTTTAGACCGTATCCAACGCAATGCGTCCCGAATCGTCAATGACTGAACTGTTTCCAGTCAGCTTGATCCTTTGGCACTAATTAGGGCACGAATTATATCACTTAGTGTCTTCTACTGCATTAATCACTGGAATGCTCCAAAAAAGTCCTTGGTATGATAACCCTGCTTATTTTCGCTTTCGGATATCGAGATATAGCTTAAAGTATCATGCCCACCACCTTGAGGCTTTGTGAGCCTCTGTCGTGCTAATCTGAAAATTTCTTACCTCGTACAATGTCTTTATGGAAATAATTACCAGTCATAGTATAGTAGTATAGTCGCCTCTGTGGTCTATCGGTTCAGGTGTTAGACTTGACTGCATGAGGTCCCGGGTTCGAATACCGGGTAGGGCAACAAAAAAAAATTTGGTTTTTTCAATTTTCCAATAAAAAAAATGTTGCTCGGGATTGAATATGTGCCTGGTTGGCGATAGGTTTGCCACTTATCACATTGTGGGACTTAGTGTCTTCGGCTAGTCGTGGGTGCCCTGGTTGTGCCTTTGCCTACCTCTTCTGGGATTTGGGCGTGAAGATACTTTAGTATTTTGTAACGGATGCGACATTGAACGACATAGAGTACGACATATGAATGTTTCATGACAAACGTTAAAGAAAAATCGGACCTACTTATTCGTAAAAGGTCGAGAACATCTGCGATACTCCTTGTATTGTGACTGGTGATGGTGATCCTTTTGTCCTTTCGACTATTCAAAATACAAAAAATAAATTTTAGTACCAACTACCAATCATTTAATTAAGAAAGTGGAAATAATTTTATACTTCAATAAGTAGTACTTAATAACACAGTAGTAAAAACACAGTAAAACTGCAAAAAAATACTTCAAAGAAAGATTTCTTTGCTTATTTCAGTACACAAAAATTAAGCGATGTTAGTAGGGTTACCAACTCTTAACAGGACCAACTCGGGAGAATTTTTAACAAATCCGGAACAGAGGTTGAGTTTTAAAAAAAATATATATAATTATTTTTTTTTATTTTAAATTTACAATGTTTTCGAACAGCTCATTTAGCCAAGGACTCTGGAAAGAGTACAAGACAAAAAGCAAAGGTGGCAGATTTGATTTTTTCATTTATAATATGAATTTCTGTCTAATTTAGAATGGGAAATCCTTTATGTAATAAGCAGACAAATAATTTGTGTCTGCTTATTACATAAAGAACCATCAGAATGCATTCATCAATGAAACATCAATCTTATCACAAGTGTACAAGAAATTGAAAGCTAATACCTAAACAAAAAAAAAACTCCTTTTCAGAGTCGGTTAAAAAAGAAGACCTGCTATAATATTTATATACATACATACATACATATCTTCACGCCAAGTCCCTAACGGGGTAGGCAGAGAGTATCGAGTGCCAGACCTCACGATCATGACAAACCTGTCTTGCTTCCTTCATATTCATTACCCTTTTCATACAAACACGCCGGATTCGGAGACTCTTGATACCACCCTCGGATAATCTCCGATTGATCTGATCGTGAAATGTCTGCCTTGGTCTCCCCGGGTACCTACATCCATCCACATTCGCATTGTATATCTGCTTTGTCAATCTTTCATCTGTCATTCTCTCCACGTGACCGAACCAGCGGAGCATGCCCTTTCGCATTTTAACACTAACACTTTCTTTTAATCCCACTCTTTCTCGGATCTCACTGTTACGAATGCGGTCAGCGTTACACCACAGATTTTCCGTAGTGCTCTCATTTCGACCGCATTTATCACATAATATTTACATAATATTTATATGAGAAAAATAAACAAGTGCATTAATTACGGGATATATTTACTTTAAGTAAGACACATGTAATAATAGTGTTGAACTAGTATGTACTTGAACTAGTGTTTTAATATCACAACTTCGTCGTGTGGGCTCTCGTGTAAATTCCAGCTGACGGTGAAATATTATTCTCAAGTAATTACATAAATACCGAGCGCTTAATGAAATTAATAATGAAATTTTTCCGCTTGTATTAATTTACACGAGAGATGATATTTCTGCAGTAACTGGTCTTGCAGTTATATTCGCAGCTTAGATATACGACCTTTCTTTCTTTCTTTATTGTACAGAAAAAAGTCAAAAAACATGTAAATATGTAAAATTATACAAAAGGCGAGCTTATCTCTAAAAGAGATTTCTTCCAGCAAACTCAAAGTAAAGACCTTATTGTGCGCTAGTTGAATAATTAGTAATTATTTTTTTTTGGATCGTTCATGATATTGGAAGGCAAATAAGCAAACGGATTTCCTGATGGTGAGAAATTCACAACGCCTATAGACACCAAAGGTGGTAATGATGCGAGGCCAACCTGAGGCCTATAGCAAAAGTTAGTTTAGCAGCTACCTTACCCTGCAAACCGGAACACTTCAACGGCAAGCATTGACATTATGGCGGCAGAAAAATGGATGGCGGTGATAACAATCCGGGCGAGTTGCTGGGAAACTCTACCACCTAGTAGGATGTCACAGTGTTAGTAACGGTAAGCCTATGCTCGTCTTTTACGAGCTTCTTTTTATGCAAAGAAGCCTGGACCAACACGGAAGAAAGTGCTCAATTCATTAGTTTCATATTTTTCCACCTGTTAATCCGATTCCCCTTTGTACTCGTAGAATAGACCATTTGATCTTCTACCTAGCAACATAGGTTAAATGGGTCATTATCAACAAGATTATTATATATATTATAGATTAGTGGTAGAGTTAGGAGTGTCACTCCGTAGTTTACGTAGCTAATGGCGGCGTACCTCTTGAAGAGTTTCCTGTAGTAAAAAACTTAGGTCTTCTTTCAACGTATTAAGTTTCAATTTAAATTGAGATGCGTGAGTTTTTAAGTAAATCGGATCTACTTGCTCAACGTAATATGAGATTTTGCTACATATCTTATTGAGTTCTGGTTGAGGGCGACTGCATGAGGTCCCGGGTTCGAATCCCGGGGCGGGCAACAAAAAGAAAATTTGGGTTTTCCAATTTTCTAATAAAAAAAAGTTGCCCGTGATTGGATATGCTCCCGGTTGGTGATAGGCTTGCCACCTATCACATTGTGGGACTTAGTGTCTCTCTCTCTTAGGACCTTTTCGGGGATATGGGCGTGAAGATACTTTTTTTATCTTAAGGTTCAAGTTTATTTGTGTAATGAACATCAGTAAGTCTTGTGTACGTTGGTAATATTACTTTTTCTGTGGTAGAAAACCTGCACGGATAGGGACCCAACGCCTTACATATACTTGCCACCATGATGGCAGCGTCATATTTCAGATCGGAGAGTAGAGTAGCTGGTAGATTTCCACATTAAATTTCTATAATCCTGGCCTCGGGACAAGAACACAACTATATAATCCCAGTATCCATCAGCCACGCTTGTCTCTTACCATCCGAGCCGTGTGTTTGTTCGCTCTCTTATAAGAATAAATATAAAAACATAAGGTATCATACATTGTAGTACCATTGGGTAAGTCACATCCGAAACTAAGTTTACCAATTACCCTTGTCTGGGAATACGGAACCGGAACCGGAATACGGAATAATAGACAAAAAATAAGTCCTTACTGGTTGCTGAATAATTAATTAAATCAAAGGTAAAAAAATGTGTTTGTACAATTGTGTTAAAAATATTTATATATCTAGTTTTTAATTATTATTATTCTAATATATGTATATATATATATATAATTTCCAAATAAGCAAAGTTAATTAACATCCCACAATTAAAGAATTTTATTAGTTTTGATTTAGATTCAATTTGTTAGTTTATCCAGGGATACGAGAACTTATTATTGATTAAAATTACTTATTGAATTACAGATAGTACATCATTTATATTATGATTATAAAAAGCACATAAATACAGGTCTCATTTACTTTAAAGTATCCATTGGTATCCTATAGTAGGTACTCTAAACATTTTTATTAATACATTACCGTTTTCAAGTTTATGGCCTCAGCTTTAATATGAAATGTTGGTAGTAGAGTAGCTCATGAAATTCCGCTAATGGATCAAGCGAGGCGATGCTTTAAAAATATCCATCTAATCTCGGAGTCGATTTGGCTAAAACATTCCCGATCCATGCCCGCGCAGAAACGGGAAATGGGACGTCTCGCCCACTTATGATGGGCCGAGTTTAACCACGCCAACTAACGATAGTTTAGGTTTCCAAAAAATCAATAGTTTGTAAAATATATTTTTAACTTATCTAACGTTATCGTTTAAAGTAATTACTACTAACTATTTCGTGTACGTTGTGTAATTGTAATTGAGTTTTCCCTCTTATCTACTTCAGAAGTTTTATTGTGGTCATACTCTTACCTCTTCTCATATTTTTAGAATTTACTGTGCTATTCAGTTTTGTATGGGTGTTGATACTTTTTACTAAACAAACCTAAGATGTCTTTTTTATAAATATTAATTTATTTCCTTAACTAAATTGTAAAGCGTACATTGTAATATCTAAAACAGGAGTGGTTTCTTTATAATTAGGTAATCAAACCGTGTCTTTTATATTTTACCACCTACACCGGCAAACTTCGTTCACTTGGCACTCAATACACTCTGCCTACCTTGCAGGGGTATATGGCGTGAAAATCTGTAAGTATCTGTAAGATGACTATTTCGTTCAAATGGTTCTCTACAAACAGGATTTAAAGTTATTGATTCACTTCATACTTAGTGTTGTTATGTAAATTGTAACTTCTGAACTACAAATACAAAATACGAAAAAAAAAATACAGGACAATCTGTAAAGTCCATACAACATATAATAAACCATAAACATACAATAAATCATAAAACAAATAAGTGAAAACGGACAACTCGTTAATGAATAATGACGAATAATAAAAGTTAATGCCTAATTCACATTTTAACTTTTACCCCTCTCCCACTGAATTATTTTCTTAAGCGGGATTTAAAAAGGATCCTATCCTATAACTTTCGGAAAATAGAATACCTACCTGCCAAATTTCATTCATATCGGTTCATTTGATTTAGCGTGAATCGCGATTTATTGAGTTCGGTTCAGTGGATTTGGCGGATATCGCAGTTTGGGTTACAGACAGACAAAAAAGCTAAAAACGCTAAACCAGTTATTGATGTTATTCCTGTTAAATATCTTTAATGTACAGAATTCAATCTTGTACAGTTTTATTATGTGTACAGATTTTATACCATTTCAATGATTTGTTTAGGAAAAAAAACTGGGAATCATACTTGCTCTTGTTATTAACTTACCAACTTTAAGTGACTAGAAATGTAATTGAAGGACCGCATTTGAATACTAAGTACACATTTGAATACTAAGTACATATTAAGTAGCACAAACTTGAACAAACGACTTATCTGCCTATTGGCAACGTAAATATCTTACCAATAGGAATCGGCATTTGTTGGAAATCTTACATTATTTTATAAACCTTTGATGGTGCAACTAGTCCCAAGCGGGGAGGTAGATGGTATTTATTCAGCATTAGAAAGCAGGCACTCTCTGTTGATACGGCGCTGACATATCCGTTAATGTTTTTTCCATTTCCCTCCACTATACGGGATCCCACCCCCATTTGACTGACAGCTTGACCAAATTGTTACTTACAGCTGTAACTTAAAGCTGTATTTAGTGTCTCTAGCTACGATTTCGTTTATAAGAACATTTCAATTTATATCCATTACAACCTTCTACCCAATACAAGGGCTTAGAAGTTTTATACTTAATTAGTAGCTTGTCCCAGTTTTGCACGGGTGGACAAATTTCTATAATATTATACATATAAACCTTCCCGTTAAAACACCCAACATGTAAAAAAGCGCATTAATATTTGTTGCGTAGTTTGAAATATCTTAGCATACATAGGGACAGTCAGCAGAAATAAAATGTACCTAGTAAAATTGCTCTACAAATGGAATCACTGGAGTTTGGTAGATAAAAAGAAGTTAATTGTTTAGTAGGTACTTTATACTTTCAATTAAAATATGTACGATTGTTATTACAGCTGCATAAGGCTTGAAGTTTGTCTTTGAAAATTAAAAAAAAATATTATGTTCTAATACTCCACTATAAGGTTGGCAATTTTTTTTTCTTTTTACTTTTTGAAGTGAAATTTCTTTAGAATCGTTGTGATTTCAAAACGGGTGCAACGAAAAAACGACAGGTAAGAGACACAAATATATATTCATCTCATTTTTTTGCAGGTAAGAGACTCAAATATATATTTATCTCATTCTTTTGTCAATTTACTGAAGTTTCACTTCTATCGTGTGTGAATCGCACACACACCTTTTTTTTAGAAAGATAAATCATGATCCTCAAATAAAATCAAGATGGTCTGACATCAATTTTATCAACATCCTATCTTCAACAACCTATTTATCTATTTGGTACTCCATACTCTTTGCCTATTCCGTAAGGGACTCGACGTGAAGGTATGTATGTATGTATGTAACATCCTACCAATGGTTTTAATTTATATCAAAGACAATATGTTTACTAATCTCTGGTTATACCTACATAGTAAAGCATAAATTTGAATCAATGATGTTGTCAACACGTGCAAAAAATATGCATTATTAAGTATAAATTAAAAACTGTAGTCGGTTCATGGTAAAATTAACGTAGAAACAACCCGGAAACACGACTTATCTTTCTGAAAAATAATCATCCAAATTTGTTTATTGTTCACCGAGTAATCGCGTAATAAACGGACGAAAAACAACAACTCGAACTCAGAAAATCCTCCATTTTTTGAATCGGTTTGAAAATAACCTGAAATACTAATTTGTAAATCGACGAAATCTTTGCATTTTGCAAAAACTGAACAACTGATTCTTACTGAGTATATATAAGTACTACTAAGTACTACTGAGTATATTTTTTTATTTTGCTTAATAGTACGATTAATTTCTATATATTTCCAAGAGGCTGACCCCATCCCTGAGCATATAGTTATATTACCTTTGACGATGCCAATCAAAGAAGCTCACCTGTCACCACTCGACCAACGAGGTGGTATTAGATTTGCAAATGGCAACCCCATTCATGAATGACCTAACAAACAACAACTACAACTTTAATTAACATTACGTGCTTTACTTTCTATTAAGGGCTGTCTAAACCGGAATGAAATAGTTTTAATTGAAACAGCGATATGAAAATGTGACAAAAGGCATGCAATATAATAATTACTAGTGGTAAAACCAAAATCAGATAGTAATTTCTAATCAAAGTAAATATTAGCACTAAAAGTTGTGTCCTAATTAAATCAATATACATGTGAGTCAGTCGTTTATCCTATCCTATTTCCTATTAATATTCTGAATGCGAAAGTTTGTATGTTTGTTTTTTACTGCTTCACGCAAAAACTGCCGATCCGGTTTTCATAAATTTTGACACACACATAGAGGGTAACTTGGATTAACACATACCATAACTATTATCCCTAAAAAATGTTCCTGTGGACATTAACAACGCGGGCAAGTCTCGGGCAACAGCTAGTAGTTTATACCTTTATAGATATTTTAAACTTCCATAAGTATTACAAACTTTTATTTCACTATATTTGATATTTTCCATTGTCGGCGATTGGTAAAACTTCCAAAAATTCATATTTTTAAATGAAGAAACACTTGTACTGTTTTACGTATCACTTATACTTTATTATTTTATAAATAGCATACCGGTTTCGCTTTTTACAGCATCATCAGGGCTAGATCTTAAATTACTGACCAATATTTTTGAATAATAAACATAAATTCATTTCATAGTGGGTAGATACAGAAAAAAAAACTTTAATGCGTTATACAATGGGGTTGCAAGCTATTGATTTTTTCCCCACTGAATCTCGAAATTAATCCAATTTGAGAAACCAATAATAAATAACATGTTAATTACCTCCATTTCATTAATTAATTACTAAATTTAATTTGCTATTTATACATATGTAAAAGTTAATCATTTATTCTCAAGTCAGTGGAATAAAAGAAAAATTAAAGAAAAAGTAATAAATGTCCATGTTAAAATTAAAAAAGTAACATTAAATGTAAATGTCAAACAAAAAACAAAAAATAAGTAACTAATTACATAATTAATTATTAAATGTTAAATTATTTAAATTAAAATTATATGATTACATAGACAAAATATCCAACATGAAAAACAACACTTTTTATTGTAAATAAAATAAAAAGTATTGTGGTTCCAGATGGTGCTATTTTAGTCTCGTTTGATGTGCAAAATTTATTCCCAAGTGTCCCAGTTAAAGAATGCCAAGCTGCAATCAATAATATTATTATGATGCAATCGAATTTAGAACCTCAAAAAATAGTAGATTGTTTATTATTGTTTTGACATTTGCCTAAAACAAAATGACTTTAGTTTTAATAATAAAATTTATCAACAATCTGATGGGCTAGCCATGGGCAGTCCGATTTCACCCTTATGTGCAGATATTTTTATGAATAAAATAAAAAAAACAGATTCTTGAATCAGAAACATTTAGAACTTATATCGTTTATTGGTATAGATATGTTGATTATGTGCTTTGTCTTTGGATGGGTTCCAAAGATGAGTTGGATAATTTTTTGTACTTAATTTCTCTTAACCAAAACATTAAATTTACCATGGAAATAGGACAAAATACAATTAATGTTCTGGAAAGTATATTGGACAGACTGGGAGGTATTTTTCAGTACGATTAAAAGAACACATAAGAAATTGACGTACTGGTAAAGGGGAGTCTACATTTGGCAAACATCTGAGGGACGAAGGTCATGTAATTAATCCTACAAAAAATTTTTCAGTCCTACATTATTGTAATAAAGGTAGAAGCCTAAATGCTCTAGAAGCCTTAGAAATTAGTAAAAGAAAAAACAATCCACAATTGTTAAATGACCAAATAGAATTGAACACATCCCCCGTATTAAATATTTTCTAGTAATTTGATATAATCTAGTAAGTAATATAATTTTTGTCATAAATTCATTTAATAACGTTTCAGTTGTGTTATTATTATTATTGCTTTATTGACTGCTTACTGCTTATTTTATATTGACATATCCTTTAATATTTATTTTAATGTATTTTCAAGTTGGATACTTTTCCTATGTAATTATGTAATTTTAATTTAAATAATTTAACTTTTAATAATTAATTATGTAATTAGTTACTTATTTTTTATTTGACATTTACATTTAATTTAATGTTACTTTTTTAATTTTAACATGGACATTTATTATTTTTTCTTTTATTTTTCTTTTATTCAACTGACTTAAGCATAAATGATTAAGTTTTACATATGTATAAATAGCAAATTAAATTTAATAATTAATTAATGAAACGGAGGTAATTAACATGTTATGTATTATTGGTTTCTCAAATTGGATATTTAACATGTTATTTATTATTGGTTTCTCAAATTGGATTAATTTCGAGATTCAGTGGGGAAAAAATCAATAGCTTTCAACCCCATTGTATAACGCATTAAAGTATTTTTTTTCTGTATCTACCCACTATGAAATGAATTTATGTTTATTATTCAAAAATATTGTTAAGTAATTTAAGTTCTAGCCCTGATGATGCTGTAAAAAGCGAAACCGGTAGGCTATTTATAAAATATTAAAGTATAAGTGATACATAAAACAGTACAAGTGTTTTTTCATTTAAAAATATGAATATTTTGTTTCACTTGTAATGTAGGTACATTAATTGGAAATTTGCAACTAAATTCTGAAGCTGCTTTAAATGTTACAAGGCAATGATGATAGAGGTGGAAGGCTTCTATAGGAACTCCTAAAATTCCCATTATAGGATAATATTAGGAAGATTGAGAGTTCCTATGATTATCATGTGTGGACTTTTCTGGGTTTCTCAAGTCTGCTATGAATAGCTCTTAAAAATAATTTTTATTACAAAAAAAAACATTTTTAATCAAAAAGGGGGGTGTCATAAATTCGACGTGTCTTTGTGTCTATCTGTGCGTCTGTCTGTAGCATCGCAACATGTAAACAAACAAAACAATAATGTTATTGTTTTTCATTTGAACCTGTTTCTAACTATAAGTAACACAACAAAAAAGAATTACCAAAACTGGTCCATCCGTTATGCGTGATTATGCTAAGAAAAATGGGGATTATTTTTTATTTACAGATGTGCATTGCTATGTATTATTTAGTAGTTAGTCTATTTCACAATCGATTTAGCATGCGAACAAGTGATAGGAATATGGTGGTATTATTGGAGTATTTATATACGTTGTTAAATATTAGAATCTAGTTAGGATTGACTTTTGAATGCAAGATCTTTTTGGTGCGTACTGTAGTATTGACTGAAAAAATATTGCCTACTTTTCGTCCCAAAAAAAGTGTTTTTTAAAAAGCAATATACAGATATATTACAAAATAGAGGGCACAATTGCATACAAATAAAGTATAGCCCCGTTTAAATGTAATTAAAAGTAGCCTATGAAAAGAGAAGCCGAGAAGAATAGGAGTGGGGGCCCCTCTTGCAGCCCTCCAGTGGTTGCCCGTTGCCCTTTTGATTGCGCATTATTTGCGTGTTTATACAGTTAGATCGCTTCCTAGATTGTTGCTATTGTGATAGCGTTTTTTGTTGGCGCGGTTTTGAAGGGGACTTTAATTAAAAATGCTTGTTTAGACAACGGACTTGAGTGGCTTTTTGTGTTTATATTTGAACTACTGCTTACCCGCAAACATTTTGTGTTGCTTTTCTAGTGTATATGGACTGGATTTTAACCTTTTCTTTCTCTTGCACATGCAAGTTTGATACGGATAAAATGTTTGCGAACCGGTAGTGGGTATGGATACTTAATTAATAAGTTTACGTAGATACATGATTTTTGAACTTAATTAAACCAAAGTTTGTGTGAAAATCTATTCTTCGCTAGCACCAAGTATTTTATCAATAAAATCGACATACGTATCTTAAGATCGACACTGAAAAGAAAACTAGAATTAGGTATGTTTAAAGTCTTTATAATGTCCTAACTTTTGCCCGCGGCCGATAAAATCCTAAGTGTTAATCCAAGTTATCCTCTATGTGTGTGCTGAATTTTATGAAAATCGGTTTTACAGTTTTTGCTTGAAGATGTAACAAACAAACAAACATACGAACTTTCGCATTTTTGACATTAGTAGGATTATTTCGATGTGTAGCTATTTTTATTACTTTTTTGTATGAGAGGTCATCGAACAAGCACACGGCTCTTCTGATGGTAAGAGACAATCTTGGCCTGTAGACACCATTGATGTTATAGGCACGTCGCTGTCCTATGGCTGGGATGTTTGGTCTATTGTGCATGTCTAACAGCTACCCTTAAAGAGCTTCCAGACTTGAACATCACACTATCATTAAGGTGGCCGGAATATATAAGGCAGTGGATTCCTTCCCGGCCAAGTTGTAGTTCTGCACTTTCCCTGTGGTCTTGTTAACTACCCATGTCATTTATGCTTGCCTCTTACGAGTTACTGCTTGCCGGGTCTATTCTGCGAAGAGGGTCCGGACCAACATTTGCTACTACAATAGGCCTTTATTTAACTAGCAATGCTCTTTCGGGTGGTTGAGTTGAAATTTTACAGACGTGTAAAATCGGATGATAGTACGAAACTATTCTGATATGAAGCTGAACTGATGGCTCCTATAATTTTCCAATATATTTCTTAACCTATTCCCAATGGTTTTAGGCCTTTTAACCTATTCCTATTGGTTTTGGGCTTACTGTTGAAAATATAATTTTCTTTTTTGTATCAATCGCTTATGTGGTCTAGCGGTCCAAGTATTGGACTTGACTTCATGAGGTCCGGGGTTCGAATCCTGGGTCAGGCAACAAAAAGAAACTGCGGCATTTCTGGCTTTCTGACAAAAAAATTGTTGCTCGGGATTGGATATGTGTCCTGTTGGCGATAGGTTTGCTACCTATCACTGCCGATGACTAGCCGAAAACTTAGTGTCTTCGGCTAGTCATCGGTGCCCTGGTGGTGCCTCTGCCTACCCCTTCGGGGATATGGGCGTGAAGATACTTACTTCTTTTTTGTTGAAAGCTTGTCACAAAAGTGTATATTTGTCATAAACTTATAATTAAATGTAAATATAAATTTGGGCTGCTTAGCTAGATTACGTTGTCTCTTTTAATAAGAAACAAAATTACAATTGGTTCCATAGTCCATTGTTCGGTAAAAATTAAAAAGTATATAAAACGATTTATCTAAGTGACTGAAATTGTTTAAGAAACAGCATTTTATCTTTTCGGGTCCACCGGGCAGCGGCCATTCAGCTCGTAATCCATTCATTTCGCCGTTGCCTTTATACATTACTCTCGGCTCAAGTATCCGATTATGTAACACGCAAAATTTCAATTACAACTTGTAATTAGTTTTTCGAGAGTTTTTCTTTCAGGCGGGGGACAGTGTGGGGGTGCTGGGTGAGAGCAGTGCAGGTGTATCTCGCGTCCCGTTCTGACATGCAGCTGCGACGAGCTTTGAGTAATGTCCATGCCACTTATTTGATTATTTTTATGCAATCTGCGCAGGAAAATGAAGGATTTATTTACTGCATACCCACCCGCTGTTAATTAATTTTACGAAGTCCGTGCCGCTCGTAAACGTAGTTTATTAGCTTTCTGAATATTGTGTCCTAGTCTTTTAAACATTAATGAGTTTATTTTTTTACAAAATTCTTGTATTTAATGAGAAGTTTTTCTCAGAAAAGCAGCGAGCAGCCTTTCTACAGTATTCAATTATTATTTATTTATAAATGTTGGTACATAATGAAGTGTATTCATTCATTAATTCCTTAATTCATGCATTCGTTCGTTCATTCGTTCGTTCATTCATTCATTCATTCTTCAGATTACATCGTGGTTTGTCTAAGAGGATGGTTAAACTACCAACACATAAGTAATTTAGGCGCAGTAAATAGTAAAAGTACAAGAAACCGACTTCAATTATTTTATTAGGTACCACGTAGAAATATAGCTAATGATTTCTAGGCACCTACCTACGATTAGTTCTGGACTACTAGTTTAATCATGATAAAAGCATATGGTTCCTTGAAATCAAGACATTTATTTTAAAAAAAGAATAAGAATAATTGGTTTGTTATTAGCCAAGTAATCGCATAGCAAACTTGGAAAGAAAGTACTATCGAATTGAAAACCTCCTATTTTTAGAGTCGGTTAACAATTATAATTAAATGTTAAAAAACAGTTAATAAAATCATGTTTTACGAAAGACTTTTTGACAATATTTACAAAACGGCTATGTATTTTTTTGATTATTAATAAAAGTATATACAATACAATATACACTTTTAATCCCAAATTAAGTTACGCAGTGGGTAAGTTATACCTGTTTAATTATAATTAAAATAGCCACTTAAAATCTTTTAAGTTCAATTTTATTAGATAAGATATTTTTATATCTGAATTTTATACATAATAATAATTAATACATGTTACATTTATAATCAGATAACTTGGAAAAGTTTTAGTTGATCTTAGTCATAAGTCTCGCTTGTGCTATATATGATCGCATCCTACTGACATAACATAAAAAAGGCTGCCCCACACAAGCCAAAACGAGTAGAGTATCTTCACGCCCATATCCCCGAAGGGGTAGCCAGGGGCACTACCAGGCCATCAACTACTAGCCAAAGACATTAAGTCCCACAAAGTGATAGGTGGCAAGCTTATCGCCAGCCGAGCACACATCCATTAGGCAATTTTTTTATAAGAAAATTGAAAAAAACATATTTTTCTTTTTTGTTGCCCGACCCGGTAATCGAAACCGGGACTCCATGAAGTCAATCGATTGGAAAAAAAGTATCTTGACGCCCATATCCCCGAAGTTATGGGCACAACCGGGGCATCTACGACTAGCCAAAGACACAAAGTTCCACAAAGTAATAGGTGGCAAGCATTTTGCCAATCGGGCACAACCCCGCTCAATGTTATCTTTATTAGAAAATTTGAAATATATAATTTTCTATTTTTCTTTGTTGCCCGACCCGGGAATCGAACCAAGTATCAAGTCCGACGCCGGAATGCTAGACCACAGAAACGATTACAAGCCAATACGCCCAATACAATATAGGTTTTGCTAATTTTACTAGTCACTGAATTCTGTTTGACTGATGGTTAACGAAAAGTATGCACGTAATACTCCAGTAAAAAGTTAAATGAAACCATGATCTGACCAGTTTTGGCGCAATGAGTAAAAATGTGTTCATTAATACTTAAATAATGATATTATGAAAGAAAAATTGAGTAAAATTAAGGGGAAAGGGATGAAAAAAAAAGGGTTGAAAATGCCTTTTTTTAAATAACTTAATAACGGTAGGAAATAGAAAAAAAAGTTTCAAATAAAAGTTGTAGAGAAAAAAATTCTACATAAAAAAG